>JABJVR010047180.1:14594-66760 GCA_025773905.1 Chitala chitala | reverse complement strand
ACCTTTAAAAGCAATGTGCTTTCGTGCAGTATCATCTCGTAATCCCACGCAAGCGGTCCGTTCTGTGTCCTTTGAACTAAAGCGGCACGTACGCACACTGGCTCGGCTCCTTTAACGCCTTCCCTCTCTTGCTTTCCCTTTGCGCACAGACGGTAAGGAGCGATGGTGCCGGCTGAAAGGGAACCTGCTCTTTCTGATGAAAAAGCCCACTCAGGTAAGACCGTGCCTCCCGTTTCTCCTTAACGCCCTCATACGTTGTTCTGCCTAACGTCTGTTTGCCTGTGCGTTTCTGTGCTTGCAGCTGCTGTACATGTGTAAGGTTTACTGACTGGAATGCGTTTGTTTTCCTCTTTCATGCTAGACAAATGACAATGTGAAATAAATGCCCGGATCTTGCTTTTATTTAAGCCTAGTGTGTGTTCAGTGTCCAAAGTTCAATGTGTCTGTCTCTGCCAACCCTTTCCACATGTGATTCACAGGTTATTGCCTCTCAGTTCTCTGTGTAAATTTGCTTCTGTGATTTAATGTTTATTATTTTGGGCTGTTTTCAAAGTGGCAAATTGTCTGTCAGTTTCCTGTTAATAATGAAAGGCATCTTTAAATGGATTCCTTTCTTAGCTGTATCTGACCTTTTAACATCTTTCTCTGTAAAACATGCTTTTCAGCATATGTACAAAGTGGAACATGGTTATTTATAGTTGGATATTATTGCAAGATGTAATGCATGTCCAGTGTATTGCTGAAGAATGTATGGTGTATCCCAGCGTGTGTTCTGCACTGCTGGTGATCCACGGCCCCTAAATTGCACTGACCTCTTTTTGTTATTTGTCTGCTGGGGGTGATTCACAGGAATGGCTAACTTTCTGAGATGGTAAACAATTGGGAATGAATACATTTAAAATTGTTCACAAACCCTAAAAATGACTAAATTATGGTGAAAGGAGTAGTTAAGGTTCTTCAGGCTATGTGGAGTTTTTTAATTGCTGAAAGAGCTGAGCCTTGGACCATTAGTTTGAAAATCCCAGGAAAGGAAATGCTTTTGTAAAACCTTTAAACATTTAATTGGAGCTGGGATTATTGCTGTAAACATCAACATAATATTCGCAGTATAATCATTTTCAGGGAACAGTCACTAATGAAAATGTAATAAAATTTGTAATTTTCTCTCCTTGTTTATTTAGATTGTTAGTGGCTGTAATAAGTGAGATTTTTGCAAAGGTCGATTCTTCATACCACTAAAGGACCAAAGTTTTTAATGTCAGTTTAAAACTCTCATTGGTGTTACGCCAACGTACAATTATGCTCATTTTGCACAGCATACACTGAAGTAACTCAGGTTAACGGCTTTGACGACGGCTAACCTGCATTTGGCTCTTGCTGGGACGGAATCTCGCAATAGTTCAGTTTTAACACATTTTAAAAACAAATACCGTAAATTCACGGATTCTTGCAAATAAAACGGTTCCAACTTTTTGTGATGTTTTGGGTGAGTGCAGGGCTCAATAAACCCAAAACGTATTACTAATTAGTTATTACTGATCTTTGGATAGTGTTGGTCCACTTCAGCGTTGCGTCGCTGTTATGGCAGTACAGTGTGTACAGGGACCGGCCGTGTTTACGCGACTTGTCGACTCTAGTCCGGACTCTAGTGTCAGCTCATTTAAAATTAACGCTTGTTTAAAATTGATCAAATTTGCATTTATTCGTGTAGCAGTTGTCTATAGAAGGACACACCAGCCGCATAAAATGCACAAATGTTTGTGTTCTCTGACAGGATGATGTATGGGGTCTACTGAAAATCAGATACCACAAAGTATGCGCATCCTATTGTATATTTGGGTAACAGCGAGAATCTACAACAAATTCATTCGTAGCATTTTTTCCTGGTCTTCTGCTGTGACGTCTGCCAGGAGCATACGAAAAGAACGAAAAACATTTATATTCCTGATCCTGAAATAGCTTTAATTAAAGTAATGGAAACTTAGTCGTTCATCTATTTCTCAACATGTCTAAATACCTCCACCGGAGATCTGGGTTTTAGTTTCCATAAACATGCTACTGGATATTTCGCTGGATGGATGCTTTGAAACGTTTCAGTGGTTTGCACGAGTTCAAATATTTGGACAACCATAATATTATAAGTGTGAACGGAAAAGTTGTACACATCACTGAAATGTGATAAGTGGGGAAAAAAAGGTGAGATTAATGCGATCACCATGCACATCTGATAATGCCTGTTATTTACTTTAATCCAGTCAGTTATTGTTGGTGTATATACTGGTCTCCCCCAATAATACTGTTTAATGTAACAGGAATGGAATTCATGCAAATTTCCCATAAAATATTAGTGAAACAAATATAATTTTAGCATAAAAAAAAAAAATCGCCTAAAGCAAAAACAAACCTGTCTCCAGTGAATACACGCTTGCATTTCAACCCCCCTCGCCTCCTACAACTAAACCTGTCCGCAGAAGATATTTGCGCTTAAACGCGCTTATGCTCGTCTGCTTTCAAGGTTGCGCTTGGCTCATAAACCGTTTAACGTTGTCACCGTCTCAAATTGTACAAATAAAACGCTTTCGCATGAATATGCAATGAACTTTAATTTTTCGTGGCACTATTTTAAAACGCAACATATTTTGCGAGCGGGGAAGAAGGCTCTGGGATACACTCTTAAATCTGTCTTGCATCAAATAGCCGCTTGGCTAGTTTAATGTTGCGTTTAAAACAAACGAGGTCCCCGAGGACTTCTGCGTCGTGTAGCGTATGATTACTGTTTCTAATGCTAAAAACGAAGGCGGCTGGCTGTGGGCTACTGTTTTGTGTTTCCACTCTGTTTTCATATAGGCCTTATAATCAATAATTGAGCCTATAGAGGAATCCAGATGGCAAACGCAGGCTGACGTTTTAATAAATCAGAACTGTCTAAGATGTGGCCTTGAAAGTTCCACTAAGCCTCTGTATAACAGGAACGTGTCTGTTTGTGGCTTTTAGATTGAGGCTTTTGGGTTTTTGCCAAAATGGTAATCTTTCTTGACTAGTTAAGGTTTCATTTTTGCTCTGTTTTCCCAAAACAACGCCTTGATCTGTTTGTTTGGTGTGGTGGAGGGAAAAACAAGCCATAATCCCCACAAGTGTGCTATTGTAAACCCCCCCCTCCACCACAGTCAGTGTAGTTCAGGTTGACATTGCACAATAACTTCTAAAAGCTCCGGTCACAAAAAAACATCCCCCATTTCATTAAGAATGCATGAAATTGGACTGTCTCAGTTTATTTGCTTTTCTTGGCAAGTTCTGGGAATTTTTGTTTTATTAGGCTTCCAGAACACAAAGCAGAGAGGTGATGTTTAATTGTGTAAAAGGACATTAAGAGGCTAATTGTCTTACTAATTTGAAACCATGTTTTTGTAAATTTAATTTATACTGAAATGTTGAAGTCCTCTCTGTTGTGATCGTGCTTCAATTATTTTGACACTTTAAGTTCGGAAGTTACAAAGAGAATTTAGAAATACTCTCTGCATATGATTTTTACCGCTCATTTTCAGAGTTTGGGAGAAGTTTTAAATTGATTCAGTACTGCCCCACTATATTCAGTAATTTGGCAACAACCACATGCTTTTTTTTTGTTCCACTTATGTTCCGATTAAAACTGCATCTTTTTATTTTAATGCCAATATTCACACTCTGTCGCACTCTTTCATCCCATCTTCCCATTTCGTGAGCGTCCCAAAGTCGAACCTGTTGAAAGAGGAGCTGCAGGGTGAGTTATTTAGCCACCACCTTAAACAGTCCGTGGAAGCTGTAGGACCCGACTGTGAATCGTTTCTCTTTTAGGACAAAAGCTGTTAAATTTTCCCCAATGACAAAATTGGCAGGTGTCAGCTGTCAGGACGGAAAACTGCGAGTGTGTTTTGATGTGGAGAGTTAATTTAGCAACGTTGTGCGCGAAAAATCGTTGTGCCAGGTCAGAAGCTGAGTTTGGAAGATAACTGTTGCTGCGTCTCCTATGGGAGACTGCAAAAGAGAGGCTGAGTAAAAGCAGTGGGAGGAGCTTGGTAAGAGCTCACCCTATCCAAAACATTCCAGCCATTACCCAATCACTCTGGTCACGGCTAGCCTCCAGCCTATCACAGGCAGCCTGAGGCACAAGGCGGGAGACACTGTGGATAGAGCACCAACCCAATACAGAATGCACACACACACACATGCAGGTATGAGTATGTTAAGGACCATTTTAAATTTCCCAATTTTCCTGACCTGCTTGTCTTTGGACTATGAGAGAAAACTGGAGAATCTGGAGGAAGCTGGGGGGTCATCACTGATGACCAAATAAGCTTTGCTGAGCACATCTCCATCTCTCAGGCATGCAGACTTACCTTCATCATCAGAAAGATCAGACCCTACCTTTCTGAATATGCTACCTAAGACTTGTGCAAGCACTCTTCATCTCTCATCTTGACTACTGCAATGCTCTGCTCAACCAAAGAGGACACGCATCACACCACTCTTCATACCTCTGCACCGGCTCCCCGTAGCTGCCTGAATAAGATTCAATTCAATTCAATTCAATTCAATTTATTTTTATATAGCGCCTTTCGCAACAACATGCCTCAAAGTGCTTTACACAGAAAATTGAAGAAATGAGAGCGGTGAACTGAACAGCAGCTCCCCAACTTTACATCCTCAGTTAGGCCTACAGCTCCTCCAGCCAGTGAACAGCGTCGAGTGGTCCCTAAGCCGCTCAGCAAAAGATCACAAGTAAAGATCTTCAGCTCGGTGGTCCCACGATGGTAGAACGACTTGCCTACCTCCGCATGCTCATCACCTGCTCTCCTAATATTCAAAAAAGTCTTGAAGACAAAATTTTTCCGCAGCTTCCTCTTCACTTACAAACATTTTATCTTATCGCACTCGGAGTTTAATGTCTTCTCCCTGCTTTCCACCTTGCTTTTAAGTCGCTTTGAATAAAAGCTGTGCCAAATGTACATGGAACCTGCCCGTTCATGGGGAGAACACGCAAACTCCACATGCACCGCCCAAAATAGAAAATAGCTGTGCATAACTCAACACACAGTCAAGGCCTGTGATTTTATTGATTTAATGATTTTTTTTTTTTTTTTTTCCCTCCACGTCACAAAGCAGCATTTAACGAGTGATATCGAAAATCAAAAGCATGTCGAACAGACTTTAGATTGTTTTAATTGAAAAGTAATGGTAGAAGGGATATAGGATCTTTTTTTAATCTAACTTTAGTGATGTTCTATCAAATTGTATCCAATTAAGGCTCAATAAAGTGAGGACTCTGTAGATGATTACTTTTCCATGATGTTCAGGAGAAGCAAAGACATCTGTTAGATAACATACATAATTTAAAAATTTTCTTTTTATAGATTTCTGATGACTTTTCAGTATTTTTATATAGTCAGTGATGAAAAGGGTAATTATAGGCTGTACTTTTGTAAGTTAAGAGTATTATGACTAATGACTGTGGGTTTTTTTTTGTTTTGGGGGGTGTTTAAAAGTTATTCTTAAATGTATAATTTCACACTACTGTAGATTTAATTTCTTTGGCCTACAGAACAAAACAAGACAAAGGTTTTTTTTATTGAATCAAAAAATATGAAGATGAGAATGCTAAATTCTTTGGTATAACTTGCAGTGGTAAAAGCTGGGTGATGTGTTATGACCTGGGTAACTACTTTTAATTAATTAATTAATTATTCATTTAGCAGACGCTTTTATCCAAAGTGATTTACAACATTTCGCAAAAGTGTTACAATGTTGTAGCACTGGGTGTTCTGCTCCAGGACACACCAGGTAGCTGGGCTAGGATTCGAACCAGGAGACTTTGGCATCCCGGCCTGATGTTCTACCCATTGAGCCACCAGGCCACCTACGACATGGTCTCCACATTGAGACACTCCACATCAGTGGGTTATTTTCATGTCTGTAACAGCCCCCATTACCTGTCATTGTTATTGTTTATAGTTGGAGTTACAACAGTATAAACAAGACTTATTTTTAAACACCACTGAAGAAATGAACTGAAATGAAATGACTAGTCATGTTTTGTCCTGTGATACCTTCTATGCAGTCCTTAGAAAGTACATCAATAAAAATAATAGCAATAGAAACTTTGAACTTTTCCCCCCTTCACAACGAGCAAGGCTAGGTGCCAGTTTTATCAGGGCCAAGGAGACAACTTTACTATTGACTCACTCGCTTTCACGGTGACATGTCTTGGCTTGTACATGCGTGCGTGCGTTTGTGTGTGCGTGTGCGTTTTGCCTCTTGTTAAGAGGTAAGATGAGTCACAGTGAACCACTGAGCAGTTTTAGAGAACCGAGTGTGGTGGATAAATACCAAAGGCTCAGATGCCCTGAAGCTTGCCAACTCACGTCCCCATAAGGACCCCTGAACCTAGTGCTCAGTCAGGCGCTAGGGTGGTCGGAATGCTATAGCCCAGATTTCTGAAAGATTGCAGGGCTGTAATTTGCTGCTGCGTCTGATTGGTGGGAATGATCAAAGTCATGTTTGAGCAGACTATTGCATGAAGTGTAAATAAAAGCACAAAAATGTTTGTTCCAATAAGCCAAAGAAAACGCAGCCGTCTTGGAGCAGGAGCTCAACTTCATTGCTACTTACTCAAGACTGAGGCTGGTACTAATGCAAAATAAAGAAGTTGAATAAACACGAGGGTGACAAGTCCACTATCTGCCATTTGGAGGATGGCTTTTCTGTTGTCATGGAAATAGCATACGACTGCGGGAGATACTGTATCCAACAGATAACACCACTTCCTTAATGCTTCGCTTACCTTTGTATTACACAGATGTAGCAGCTGTCACTTGTTCTCAAAGAAGGCTAGATAACGTCAGTTGAAAGTTTTGTGGTTTTAAATGCCAGAATTTCGGTAACGACCCTTTGAATGCTTCCTCTTTTGTGACTCACAACTGTTATCTAGATGGGCAGTTTTTATTAAATGCGATCAGTTGGTAAGGTTGCTTTAATATGTGTAAACTCGATACAACGTGGATTCGGTTAAGACGTGATTCAGAAATTTGGACTTCATCGTGTGTGGTATTTGAGGTCTAAGGTGGTTCGCTTTTGGGAGGGGCACCTCCAGAGCAGGCTGCCTGCTTGGGCCCCTCTGAGTGGGAGAATGTAGGGATAACAGCCTCTGGGCCATCCCTGAGTCGCTGTGTGTGAGCTTTCCAGGTGGATCACTGAATTTGGAAATTGCATGTTGCTGTCTTGCTCCTGTCTGTTTCAGAGAAAGCAAACAGTGGTGTACATCAACCACACTCATATGTTTTTCTGTATGTGTATTTATTAATAATAGCCATTTTTTTCCTCTCCTCCCATTGCTTCCTCTTTTCAGGTGTATGACATAATGCACCCCACGATTCGCTGATTTGCCTAAAGAATGGCCTCGTTACCTTAACGAGCTGAGGCCACCGCTTGTTTGAGATGCCGATTTGTCAGCATGGTACAGAGCTGTGTCCATGCTGTTGAGGAATGTTGGTCCGTTGTTGATTCATGGTGATTTTTCTCATCTCCTCATTACGAAGTGGCTAAAATATTCCAAACTCCTTCGCCCCTGCTCTTGTGGCACTGGAGCGCGTGCCATTTTCCCGACCTCTAAATTGGCTCAATTATTTACATAATGAGTTTAATCAAGGTCTTAAAAGCTTGGAGGAAATGAAAACTGTCTGCAAACTTTGGCCTTCCAGATCAAAGAAGTATCAGAAATCGAGCAATATACATGCGCTATGTGCTTTAGCTTCCTTAACAGTACAACTTTTTTTGTTGGAATGGAATTCGGGTAGGTACACAACATTTTAACCATGCAATATCACAGCCGGTGGATGCATCTACCAAACTTTGACAGCCATGCTTCCTCTAAACCATTGGAATTATGGGCTCAAATAGTGTCCGGTGGTTGCACACTTAACATGCTACGTTCAGACAAAATGTTATCTGGGTACTTTTCACACACACACACACACACACACACACACACACACACTGATTCACACTGTACTTTGGGACACACTGTGTTGTTTGAGGCATGTATTTTCGGTGTCCTGTTTAGGGTGGAAGAAGGGTTTGTCACTGGCAGATCGGGACTTTAATATATTTATAGATCAAATGGGTACTACGTATTTTATCCATCAATTAAACTAATTATAATTATCCATTTTAAAATAACAGAAGGCTTGGAACACTACATGATTACAGCTAACAGGTGTGGCACTGATATACCAGGCTGCTTACCAACCAAGGCCTTAGGCATTGTGGCAAGGTCCTAGCATGTGTGTTCAGCTCAACCCCACGTGTACAACGTCGTGATCGTCAGTCTCTGTGTCCAATGTACATGTGCAAGATGTCATCTTTACATAGTGTATTAAATAGGAGCTGCTTTTATAAATGCTATTTTATATGCAAACATCTGATTACATATATTTTTTATCTATTTATATTGTTGCATGATTTATTCTTGCAGCGTTGACTGCATCATTCTTGCAACGTGATGCTGTGCAGAAGGGTAAAACACAACCGAGCTCTGCGACTCAATCTTGCAGTTTTCTGGGCTGTGGGTCTTGTGCTCTGCATTAATGCTTAACGTGCTTTATTTTAAAACACTGCAGCCGGTTTAATAAGGCGGCAGAACCGTACAGGGTAGAGATTCCATTTTGGGTTTCAGTAGGAACTTAATTAGATTTTGCTTAGCGATCCAGAGCCGAGGTATAACAAATCACTGTCCCGATGCTAACTTCTATCTTAGCACTGAAAAATGCGCCTTATCTCAGGCTGTAGGTGCTCATGGGTCATGTGATGGTGGAACAGAAACATGTTAGCTGTTGTGGAGATTAAAATGTATATATTTATCACCTTCAATAAGACTTGCACACATGCAGCAAGTCACTGCCTGTGGAGGGGTTTTCAGACCTTTATCTAGACCTCTCATGTGCCTAATCACTAATCTCAGGGTAAATATAGTGATCAGCTGTGTGGATAGTGCCTTACTCCACAGACAGCGGACAGAAAGTGGTCTCTAGTAAATAAACAGCTTTGTTTATTGAGAGGGAAACTCCTCCTTGATGTTGACCTTTCTGTCATATATTTAGACAGGAGAGCGATTGTATTTATTACGCAAACGTATTGTTTGTCTTTTGTATTCAGTGGAGGGAAGAAAGCAGCATCTTTGCTCGAATGTGACAAGTTTTACAAGTTATAATTTATCTTTTTTTTTTTTTTTTTTTTTTAACTCAGGTCACACCAATGACTTGACTGTCATTTGCACTTTAGTCATGTGACAGAGTCATGTGACAGATATTGGTACCTCTGATTCGTTGTGAAGGCCGCTTCAGAGATTGCAGGGCTGCAGTTGAATAGGTCAGTTGTGGAGTGAGAGACGTGCTCTGTAGCCAGGCAGCCTGGGAGTTTCCACTGCACGAGCTGGTCTGACCTTCTCCATCTTCATCTTCTTACAAGCTTGCAGTCTGTGTGGAGAAATCGCCTACATGTGTCTCGCACGAGTGTCAGTCCTCCTAATTACATTTTCAGTTTAATATCTTTCAGTCATGTTGATGTTAACGGCAAAATGGTTTTCTCTTGTTCACTTTTGTTTCTTAAGTAAGATGGAAAGATCTGGCAACGTGATGTTTCTCCTGTCGTACCAGCTGCTGCTCATTGACATAAAAAGTAATGCCTAACTTTTCAGAATCTGTAATTGCTCATTAGGCAAAATTAACAAGTGTCCTCCCACTGCACGCATACAGAACAAGTGTAATAACATAGTAGTGGAGCTTAATCATACAGCACATTTTACTGCATTGGTACAATCGCCTTTAAAGGGTTTTTTAGGTACGGTGGAAGAACAACAGCACCCCCTTTCCTGTAAAATTGCATTTCAGCAGTCAGTGCTGATGGTACCTAAATGTAGATCAGGACTCAAAGCATTTTGGCATAATGATTTCGACATGATTACTGGCAAATGATTCAATGCAGTTATCTAAGCACAGTAAACAGAGTGGAAGTGTAAGAGAATGGAGGGCGTAAAATGTGCTTTATTTTCTGCATTCTTTCATTTGATGCCCAAAAGGAGCCTTATTCAGTTTTTTTTTTTTTTTTTTTTTGGTAAATAACCAATATAAATAAAGTAAAATTAATCTCACAAGTCAGGTAGACAAAGCAATGATGTCATGTTTCATCAGAGAAGCTTTCATGGCGGTCTAGCTAAACCGACCATATTTTACAAGAATCCAGAAATGCAAAGCGATGCGCAGGAGCCGGAAGTTCAGCATTGCTCCAGTGCCTGTTAATTTTATGGATGCATGCCCACTCACACACAGACAAAGTACATCTTTACGTTTAAGAAGGTTAATTTAATTACATAAGCAAAATTCCAGAAATTTCAGACACCCCCCCCCCACCCTCTCTGTTCCTCATGTGCCTTTTACTCCTGGAAGCGATGTGAGGAGGGAGTCTGTAGGCTTTGTTTCGAGCTCTGCTGTACTCTGGACCCACACTGCCATGAATACAGCCTGGAGGGGCACAGCACCAAAACCTCCTTCTGTTCCTATTCTCAGCCATGGTGCAGAACTGCGAGATGTCTGGCCGGTTTGATAACCCTGCTCCGCCCCCCCAACAGCCGCTCATTCGTTTCATTCCTTCTCCAAACCAACGTGCAAATCGATACATCTTTGTCCCCCTGGAAATTTAAATATTTGCCTCCTTGGCCAGGTTTTTATCCCACTCAATCATCTGCCAGGCTGCAGAGCGTCGAGGGAGGGGGCCGCGTCGCGGCACAGATAGGCCGAGGATCCTGTCGGAAGCCGAGTTTCTGCTGCGTGCCGGCAACCTTCGTGAACTCACGATCAGTAGAGTATGAGAGATCTGCTGCATGCAGTTACTTCCCAGCTGTAGTTAACTGAGAATGCTTGCCTTGCTTGCTGAGGCCTTATTGATTTTGCGGTTGAAAGCTTTCCTTTCACTCTTTAAATTATGTAACGTGCATTTGCCCTTCTCTAAATAACAAAAAAGGGAGGGAAAAATGACATTTCTTCAGAAACATGCTGTATGCCAGATTAATTTGTGATACACAGTTTATTAAGCAGTCCATTGCAAGTCAGTTATTCAGCAGAGTTATAACGCTCATTTCTATGTTATCTTATTGACATCAGTATCTTGATTACGCTTGTTTTATGGTGTGTTTTTTTTTTTTTTTTCTGCCGCGCAAACCATTGACCCCCTCATATTTGTAGTTTTCAACGTTGTTGCAAATTTGAGCCAGCGCTTTTTGAAGTAATGTTTTGCCACCGAGAAAAGTTTAAGCATTTAAACTGTCTTCCCTGTACTAAGGCCTTTAACTTATTTGCTCCCTGAAGGCCATCCTCAAAAACAACCAATCATTGTATACCACTCTGCTGTCGTTACTTGTAGACCTCACCTATGACACACGAGAAGGCGGGAATGGAAAGGTGACTGGTGATGGTGAGGTGGCAGCTGTCCAATCAGATGAGAGTGCACACATGACATCATGTGGACATGATGGCTGCTGTATGGTGTACATACATACCCTATGGTGTACAAATATTCACCTGATCATGGAAAACTTTGTGAATATGGCAACAACATTTACCATATTTTCTATATTTGTATTATGAAAGAAATGTACATTTTTTTCTTTATGAAATTTCATGTGTTTATGCTAGAACATGATTTTTGAGCACGGTTAAAAGAGTTTTATTGGACATAGAAAGACAGATGATTAGATTTCTTCACTGACATACAACTCAAATGCATAGTCTGTTGCACATCTTTACTCCCAGTTGCTCTGACAGACATATTCATGCGTCCCCTGGTTTTTAACAGACATAACATTCATAGGTTATAGGAGAGATACAGAAAGTATGCGAAGAATAAATACAGTAATTTGAAGTAAGTGCATTGGTTAAGCAGAACCATGTTGACACAAGGTAAAAAGAAAGACACTGAATGCAGGCAGTTAGAGTAAACAGAAATGACTTGCATGCATTTAATTAAGTTCATTTGTATTAACAAGTAACCATTTCTTATGTATAGAAAAAAACAGTGGCACCTTTTATATACAGGCATGTAGAAAGTTGGGCTCAGCCTGGTGTTTGGTAATTAAATTTTACATGCAGATGAATGCTTGCTTTCAGCAGATGCTGTTTAATTAAGAAAGTAAATTTCCAGATGCTGGAGGTATAGTTTTTATTTTCCTTAGTTTTTTTCCCCCCCTTTCTTCCTTAACTGTCACTTCAAAGAATACCTTCCTATAAAACATACAGGGCAATTTGAATATTTTACTGTTGCAACATTGTAATTATTCCTTGGATAACAGAAAAATAACAAAGGAAATCAGAATCTAAATGTGAAAATTTAAGAGAATTACAAGGATATGGCTGCTGGTTAATTAATAATTTTGCGGTTGCGTTTATGTGCATTAGCAAGACAGTTTGAGCTTTTTTGGCTATATTTAATCAAAGTCTTCCCTTTGAGCAAGCAGTCTTTGATTAATGGCAATTAGCTGCTTACTATCAGCATACACGTTGTTTACATATAACCATTTAAGGGCGTTTTTGTGTGTAATAGGGCTTTATACTGACATGGGCGTGTTTTTAGCCCAAAGCTGCACGGGTTGTACAACTGCTTCTGATGATAAGAATCATATTCTGAAGCCTTCCAGTTTTAATAGATGTAATGAAGGTGGATATTGCAAAGTAATTTATTCCCCAGTGAAAATCGTGCCGCTCAAATCCTTTGTTAATTTTGTGAAGAAACACAGGACATCTCATTTATAATGATGCAAAATGTCTTTACCTTAATGGCTTCTTCCAAAATTGCCATTTAACAATCAAACGGCGAAACACTTATTATAAGAGATGATATAATGAGATCTCATGATAGAACTGAGGCTTTAGACTTAGTCTTGTTTAAAGATGTTTGTTGCGGTACTTGACATGGAGCGAATGCCAGGCTTGCCTGTGATCCTGCGTGGATCTCTCTTCAGATCTAGCAGAGCCTTTTAGTGAATTTTAACATTCCTCATGGGAGAACACTTGAAGCGTGAATCAAAGCAGCCTGACTCCGATTTGCGTTCCAATGGTGTTATTTTTATTTATGAGATGCAGAGCAATGAGGCAAACGTCACAGTATGCTTGCGCTTTCATTTTGTCTGTGTCGGTGTCGTGGTCACTAATCAGTACATGAATCCACTGTGAAGTTTCAGCCCTGTGCGTTTACACCAGAGTCGATGTTGAGGATTTAGCGTTTTCTTGTAGTTGTTGTTTCTTTGTGGTTCCTGTTTCTGACTCTACCGAAGCTGGTTGTAGTTTTTCAGGTGCTGAGAAGTAGGAAGGCATGTGTGGTACCACTAACGGACGGTGTGGCCCACATACGAAGGAGAAGCAGAACGTCTTTACATGACGTTGCATTTCACCAAAGTACTACAGTTGTTGTGCTTTTCCAATTGACTGTATTGAGGGCACTATACTTTTATTGTAGAGTTAATGGATATCTGCCTTTTTCTAATAAGGTTAGGATAAACCTTGGTCCCATGTAAGCTCCTCCCACAATCCAACATCATTGTAGTTATTGCCTTGTAATTTGCCCATTTCAACCGGCTTGTTGCACGAAGCATTGGAAATGTAAGATAATGAACAACAATACAAGGGTGAGGGTTAAAAAATAAAACAATTTCAAGAGATCAAAAGCCATAATCTTTGTACACATATGGAAGACCACCATGTAAACCCATACAAAATAACACCAAGTGAACAGGTGAAAACAGTAAATCAAACCATGCAATTAGACAAAAAAATGATTAAAGAGTGGAGGTAGGTGAAAGGGGCTGCTCAGAGGCCTGGCTAAACATTGTGTGGGATGTAATTGTGCAGGGCGAGTTTAATTTTCCCTGATGGACATTCATTTTGGCAGTTTGTGTGTTTCACATGACGGGTCCTTTTTGACCTCACGGACCATGATAATTGAATTTTTTGTTTGAGAGATGGTGTGAAGCAAAGCAGACCTGTCTAATTTGTGTGTGTTTGTGTGTTTATAGTAATCGTATAATTAAGCGAAGTGCACATAACGGTACATTGACTCAATTAATGTGTGCAGCATTTTCTGTAAGACCTCCAGGTAAGGCAGCTGGCCATGGCTTTACAACGTGAAACAGGTCTCTGAAATCCACAGAGAGCGGCGCTGTCATCTCTGACAGGTACTGACAGGTTTAACCCACTTCTCATTAGACACTTCATTGGCTCCTATTTGTGATAAACCAAGGCTGTGAGTGACAGTGCACATTAATTCCACCCACAGTAGGCTTCAAAGGCTGCTGTTCTGTACACTGGCTGTTGGTTACTGGTGTTCCTGAAGGTTTTGCATGCGTTTGAAGAATTTATGGAGGTGAATTGTGCAAATCAAGCAGTGCCGAAGAGAGTATAGCAAAATTCCCATAATTTAACCTGGCAAGAGAACAATGGAACCAATCAGGAGTAGTCAATGGTACCGCATAGTGCTCATGCAGGTAGTTTTGCCAGTAGCTGCTCAATGAGTTTGTCCCACCAAACCCTATCCTACTCCACCCTATATGTACACACACACACGCATGCACCCGCCCCATACAACTGTCAGGTCTCTGGCCCCAGTTTGACAGGAAGACAACATGGAGATGCAAGTTTTATATTTAAATCGTGTTCAGACACAGCTGAAAATTTGCAGGTGACGTGAAAGGTGGAGCCGGTGGATTGTGGGTGTTTATGACAGTTGATGGTGACACCACACCGTGTGCCCCCCCCCCCCCCTTTAATGGGGCCCACAGGCTGCCTGACATGTGGCAGCTGCCCATCTAACGCCAGCTGTGCCCTCGTTAGTCTGTCAGCTGCTGCGTACTGTGAGCCCACACCTGTCCGCACTGTAACGTTTGTTGATAGACGAGGCCTGATAGGAGGGGGTGGACCTGCCCCCACCCACACTGTTTTCTCACGGTTCATGTTCAGAGAGCTAATACGCAAGCCGTTATTCCATATCACTGCAAAGGTCCGTCCAAGCGTTTAATTGGCTGTTGGCTGATTATATCGTGCAGGGCAGGGCAGCTGTGCTCTTATCGAGTCAGGCCATACAGAGTCCGTATGCGTCTCATATGTGGCTGTAGAATGACAAAGCGGCCGTGCGCTTCGCCGCCTCTGGCTCCACGGCGATCCTTTCCGGGGCCGTATGACCTTCGGATTGTCTCGTCGCGGTGTCTGACCCGCTGCAGTGCATGGCTGCACTTGTGCCGTGTTTTCGTCTCCTTGCCTTTGTCGCCTTCCCGAAGCTTTCAGCCAAAACGGATCACCGTTTTACCTATTTATGAAGTTGGATGCTCTGCTCAAGAAGCTGAGGTTAAGTGTCAGTGAACAGTAACAATGGGGCCCCCTGCAGTCACTTGTCATTTCAAACATGCTGTCATCTGCTCCCACTTATTGTGAAAACTGGTTCTGCTTAGACTTTATTACTTGCTTTTTGTGTTTCGATCAAAAACGTATATCTGACATTGTTTTTTTTTCTCACTAGTTATAAGTTGGATTTTTCATTTGTAGCTCATAACGCAGAAAAGGTGACATTTGAAGGTGCCTCGTCTGTGAGCTTGCGTGTGGCTGTACTTCAGTGGCCGGGGTGCGGGGTAACTTATTGTGCTTTGGATCTTTCTGCGCCAGCATTCCTCATCAGCAGCGGCTAAAATAACTGCGGATCGCGGGAGGTATCATTAAAGTTGCTCTCAGGTGTGAAGTTCTGCTGGACGCTGCTCTGGGGTTTTGCTATTAAAATGTTATTTTCAATTAAACAGCTTGCACTGGGAGCCTTTGGGAAAATGTTTTGGGACAATGCAAACTGTTTCGAATTAGGCTAGAAATTCGACATTCAGCATTTTTATGCTTTTCTCAAAAAAAAAAGAGGGGAGGAAGAGAGCCATTAAAGGGCGGCGCAGTTCAAGCTTTAAGCCATTAATCTTTCATAATGGCCATATGCTTTTCCGACTTCATAATTATTTCAGGAGGGTTTATTAAGGGTTAACGTACGGTATGACGACAAATTTCTATATTTCTAAGTTACAGAGAGCCTGGCATCTTCTAAATTAGTCTGAAAATTATTTAAATCCTCTTATCTTCCTTCCTTACTTAGTAAAGACTTATTGAAATACTATACAGCCTATGCCAGCGAAAGGATTGCCGAGCGTTTGAAAGCGAATACAGTCGAGCTGCACTGGTGACTCCGAACCCCCCCGTTGTGAGCGCGTGAGGTAATGATTGGCATCCCGTCCGGTGCGTACCTGGGTTTTCCTGGACAGTCTCTGCGCTCACCGTGATCTTAGAGTTGCTTGGGTGTTTTTTTATAAGTTTAACGTGAAAACGAACGTTTTATGGGGAAAACACCGAGTGGCATGTGATGTTTAAGCTGTCATCTGTTACCGTGACGAATGGACAAGACGTGTTTTTATTTCCATGTATTTCACAGTAAACGCGCTCAGTCCCCAACACCTAAGCAGACGTAAATCAGGTGCAGTTTAATAAGTAGGTCGGGACAAGAGGGGCGATGTGCCGCATAGCGTTTTGCGGAAATTCAAATTGGACCGTGTCCAACTGTTTTGCGCCTGACCGGTCAGCGCTGTCCCCTTGTGTTAGTAAGTTTACTCGTATAGTAATAGGTTTTTTTTTTGTCCTCTATAAAAAAAATAGTGCAAAGCATATGTCCAATGGGAAACGAACACAAGAACTATTGGCAATGGAGAGCTTTGTCTGATTGAAAACAACCCCAAAATAGAAACCATGCATTTTCTGAGCGACAAAAAAAACATATTCTCTCTCAAGGACTGTTACACAGAATTGTGTTTTTTCAATCATTATTGTAGACACAATACCAAGCCTGAATGAAACCGATTCTCTCCTGTTCAAGTAGTTCTCTGCCTTTTCCTCCACTGGTTCTTTTTTCTAGAGCTTTGATTGTGTTTTTTTTTTTTTTTTTTTCTGCAGACTAACTTCTGTGCTTTGAAAACGTAAGGTAATCAACCCGCACGGTTCGAGATTGCGGTTCTGATTGTGTCAGCGTTCCGAGCCGCTCCCCCTGTTCTCTGTTAACCGGCTGATTCTTTCCCATTTCACAGCTCAGCAAAGACGCACCTCCTCCCCACAGCTCCTTGAGTGAAAGTCAACAAAATGCAGCCAATTAGCAGGCATCTTTGTGTGTGTGTGTGTTTGTGTGTGTGTGTGTTTTCTTGGAGCAGAGGCTGGGCAATTGAAGGATGCGGGCGGGGCTTGTGTAGCTTGTTGCCGTGGAGCAGACATGAAGTGGAGACTTATTGGGGGCCTCCCTTGAGAAGTGTCCTGCAGTGGTGGTAGTGTGGTTTGGGGGGGCACACGTCTGTGTCCATCTCGATTTTCACCAAATTCTGTAAATCATGTTTCCCGCGTAACGGGGTCCATCGGGGCCAGGTGCACACCAGGGCGAGGTGAAAGGGAGCAAGCAGTTATGTATTTGTATCTGTAAGCTTATCTAAACAGGAAATGCACATTATCTACAGCACCTGTGCAAGGAATCAGTGCACCACTAAAAATGTATACTATGTTAGGGATTTTGGATATGAAATTATATCCTTGCTTTGTACAAAATTTCGCTGGAGCAGAGAAGACAACTTCCATTGGTGTGATGTTCAATGAGATTTCCTTATGATTTTTCACTGATCAAAAATTTAGATGCACTGGTCTACCTGGCATGCATCAGCTGAGTCATTTAACAGTTGCATATGTAAAGTATTCCAGCTAATATTGCTAATTGCTAAATTATATTTTAACTGGTAATTCACATCAATAATCAATGGGCAATACCAGAAATGTAAATAAGTTCAATTAACACACCCTAATTGCTGGTGAAGTTTCGAGTTTATTTTTAAAAAGCATGGCTCTTAACAGACTCAACAAGGACCTGCGCTCTAACAAGCATCACACCTTCTGCCAATATGTTTTGCACCTTGAAGATGGCATCGTCACGACGTTATCAATATCTTTAAAGGATTTGAAATGACTTTCCATCATATTTAAATCGTGATTTATAACAGGCCTGGGCACATTGATTTTTTTTTCCAAAAGAGCTGATGTTTTTGATTGATTTCAGCACGGTGACATTTTGAAGGTAACCCCAGATGCCCTTGGTACCCGGCCAAAAATGCTTTATGAACCCCGCGACACTTCATTTCGACTCTGTATTTTCTGCATGATACAAAGCAGCAGCGTCAGGCGGCATCCCTATCTACGGCTCCAGGCCGTGTGTTTGACGAGCGAACGGCGGGCTGCTCTCGTCCCCCGCATCCCGTTGTGATGCGTGCGCTGAATCTCTGGTTTCGCAGTTATGCGACTTGATCCAACAGCTTTTGCATTATCTGCCAGTTGAGTGATGACTTAATTTTTCCCACGACCCTCCCCAAAAAAATCCTACATATTAAATTCCATTATCTGCCATCCGCTCCTGGAGTAACTTCACGGTCCTCTCAGACAGGTGTATCGCACTAGCACAGAATGAATCTCGCCACACCTCTGCCTTTCAGTACCCAAATTTGTAGTGGCATGAGAAACGATGGCTGGCACCCAAAATGAACCATTCGCCACGGAGACAGCAGAGCGGCTGTCGCAGACAGCTGCTGAAGATAACAGCCCTTAATTGTAAACGCACCTGAAGGCAATGCAAAAAGTAATAGGCTCTGGGAGCGAAATTCAGTGACAGGGCCTGTGCTAAAGCCGGTCTTTGATTACAGTTGTGGTCAGGCCAATGTTTGGCGTTCTCCCCTGGGTGCGGGCATTAGCGTTGTTTGTACAATTGTTAGGCCGCCGTGGGCCACCGAAATATAAATAGCCAGCCTGGCTGCACCAGCAGGAAATCAAGATGTTTTCTCCTGCTTAATTCTATATTAGCGTGTTACCTTGGCCTTTGTTTATGGCATGCAAACAGCTTAATTAGCTGCTTTGTTCATACATCATATGTGCTGTTGAGCAAAAAAGGAAAGTGTCCAAATGTTTTTGTTTTGCTGAAGCTTTATGATTTTTTTTTTTTTTCTTTCTTTCAGAAATTAGCAACCTGAATGGAATGTAGTACTTGACCTCAAAGGAATGTCCCCATAGTTAGAATATTTAAAAAGCAAAGTATTTGAAAATAACATTTCTGCATTTGTGCCGGTATGTCTTTCCTGTTTTGCTATTGTGGTTTCTGATGCAGGAAGTTGTGTTCGGGCACAGCTGTGTTTGTGTTAGCGCAGTAAACCGGGACTTGAATGTGAGTTCGTGTGCACCAGCAGGACTTTGATAAAGGGCTGCATCCAGGCTAACATCTCGCAGCTTTAGTGGATGAAGGGATGAAGAACAGGATTATGTCCAGAGTTACATCAACTCGGGGCTGATCTAGAGAAGAGCGCCGCGCATTTCCAGGGAGGGATTCCAGTCTGTCATGGGGCTTTTGCTTACTCTGATTAGCTGCTCTTTGCTCTGTTTAAACGTAAGGCTGACCTTGTCGCGGCGGCGCCTTAGGCCGCGTGCCGGAGTAAGCGGTTTTTGCACCGTGCACCAGTGTAGTGCTTGTGGGGCGGGCTGCATCTGCACGCGACACAGCTCAGTTCCAGATTGCTTTAGACAGCTGAGTAATTTACTTTGCTCCTCTGTGCACACGCTGGAGCTCTCCTGAGGGCCATATCATATTTCTTTAGTGTATTTCAGTGGGCTTGAGCATCTCCCCATTCATGTGCTAATTAAACCTTGATCCTTGCAGCATTTTTTTTTCCCCCTCTATCCTTTTTATGGAGAGCTCTGTTCCTCCAGCTGAGCCGAGTCCCCTCTAAAGACGATGTTAGGGTATTTTCTGCAGTCCTGTGCGAACATAAATCTCCTTCATGTTGCCTGCATCCTCCCTTGGTATTGTCTAACCCTGCTTGGTAACGTTAATCAAAGAACCCCCTGCCCAGAATTGTATCTGCTTAGCTTCATACCTGGATCATCACACATTGAAATGAATATTGCTTTTCGTGAAACACTTCTCTGGAATAAAAGGCTACCTGTGTGTGTTCTTCGTGCACGTTGGATTGATCTGTAATTTTTTTCTGCTCAACGTTTCTTTGTATTCAGCGTCTTCATGGGCAGTGCAGTAATGAAAGGGATCACATTAGAATGAAGAGGGGGGAAAAAAAAACAACCTGGTGGGGGGGGGCCCCCCCCCGCCGCCCCCCCCCCGGCGGGGGGGGCCCCCCCCCCCCACTCAGGCCGCTCATATGGGATACCCAGTATGGGCTCAAAGGTAGTGGACCACCCTCCAGACCGGTATGTGATCCCATAACCACAGGTGAAGCTGAGCTCTAAACATGGCCAGTGGCAGCAGATGTTTTGATCACAAACTCTTCTGGTCCTCAACTCCTAATTCCCCTCTTAGGAACAAAGTACCTGTGTGAGCCTGGGGGAATAGTGAGGTGTCCACAGAGACATGCCATTGGTGGACTTAGTTGGAGTGGAGCAGAATACATGCTGTGGCTCACAAATGAAAAACACAGAGAGAGAGAGAGAGAGAGAGAGAGAGAGAGAGAGAGAGAGAGAGAGCACTCCCTGTGCACCAAACAGAGCCATATGTTCATGAGAAAGCCTTCAGCTTCACACTGCGACCTATTTTTGTCCCTCAGACAGCTTCCAGGCCCAAAGCTGGACAAGCTGTGTGTCAGACAGCTGCTCGTGATGCTGGGTTCGGGGGTCAGGGGTCAGGGGTCAGGGGTCTGTCAACAGCGCAGTTTAGACCGGGGAGTGGGACATCACAGAAGCTGTGGGTGCTGGGTGGCCACCGTGCCTGGGCTCTGCCCTAATTAACTTCCACATGGCTCATATTCAGAGTCCTGTCCACAATTAATGAAGGCCGATTGTGGAGCCAACTGGAGCTTCTGCTAGCATCTCCTGCCCTTCACATACTCACACACACACACACACGCACACAGACACACACGCGCACATACACACCTTGTTGCTGAAACAGCATTTCTCAGCCTTATTTATAATAATCATAGAAAGACTAGAATGCAAGTTAATCTCCAACTAAGAAATATTTTACTGATCAGGGAATTTTGCATAAACCACAGGAGACACACTCAATACAAAGTGACGGTGAGGGACCAAAGCCCATGACAATGTTACAAATTTATAAATTCAAGTCAGCGTTTATGTTCCCGAAGCTGACGAGCATCCTTTGGTTCCCTGAACACTTGGGCCTCACTGTGTAAATGATGATTTACTGAACACCACTTCCAAACACCTATTATGGGCTCCTTGACGTGACTGAAGGTCAGTGTGGTAGACTGCAGGGGATATAAGAGGAGAAAAGCACCGCCACATCTGGGCAGGTATAATGAATCACACACACCACTGCCGTTGTTTCAGCTGCTCTAATGACTGCAGTTTTTTGTTTGCCCATTTTCCATGCCCCATTTTAATAAAGACGGAACAACTAGTAATACATTACTTTGGTCCACAACTGGACAATGGTACACTATTAATAAACTGTATTTGGAAAATAAATGTTAATTTCTCGGTGATCATATACAGAAATGTCAGAGAATGTCTGCTTCTACAATTAGTTCACAGGAGGACACAAACACCATATCAGTCTTTTGATTTGCTGCTAATTACACACTCTTCCCTTCACATGTCATTGAATTGGCTGCATTATGTAAAATTTTAGAGAAAATAGTGGGACAGACATGTTAGGGACATGACTCTGTAACTACTGGTAAGGCAGCTCTGGTCCTTAACCATCATTCGCTATTGAAATGGTACACTGACGTCATACACCAATCGGCTTACATGTTAACGAGAAGCGAAAACACGCTCAGTGTCAGAACTGGGGACAAACAAGAGGAAAGCAAGGCAGAGAGCGAGGGCCAGCTGCCGTGGCGTCACAGCCGACCCCGCGACTGAACGGGACGGACTGAGCCGACCCAAGGAGACGCTGCCCTTTCCTCTCTCCCATGGCGATGGCAAGGTTCTGCCTCAAGTCACTCACACTTGTGGACGCAGTGGAAGGGAACGTGCCTTAATTAAATTTACGACAGCCTTTTCTTGTACGTTGTTCTTTTGAAGGAGCCAAGACTTTGAGCCAGTTTATTTAATGAAGCTACTTTCCGATGGATTTTGGATTTGGCAGGGCTGCGAGTCGAGAGATATTTTCTTAGCAATTGTGTGCCCAGGAAAAGCCTGTCTGTTCATGTGTGCAGTGAGAGATCCTGATAAACCGCTAATATATTCCGCTGTTCAGATGGGTACAAAAAACTACATAGTAGAGCCAATGGCACTATTAAAACAAGACTGTTAGACTGAATAATAAATAAACACAAATAACTATTTTACGCAGCCGTCGACACGTTCCAAGTGTTCAGAGCGCACAGACAACTTGCACAAAACGTGAGCTGCCAGGTTTTCATTTATCATTTTAATCAAAAATAAAAGGTCAGCTTTGGCATGAGGCGATGCCTGTCAGGTATTACAAGCTGACGTGGAAAAGGCTGCTGTACGAGGTGGCGAACGAAATGCTCAAACGAGCCAGAGCAGCACCCCGAGTACGAGACACGGCGAGATCGGCTCCGACTGCTCTACTCGCGGTGGACATCAATCGGGAAACATGCCGTTCTGAGAGTAACCGATGCTAAAAAGCAAATAAAAATAAAAAATAAAAAAATATATATATATACAGACGGTCCCTGACTTAAGATGGTTCGACTTACGATTTTTTGATCTTACGATGATGATAGTAGTACGATGAAACTCTCACCAGCGATTGACACAGTTCGGTTGTCTCGGTGTTAAGACCGCGTATTTTTTGTGTTTTTGGTGTTTTGGCCATGTCTTGACTTACGACATTTTTAAGTTACGACGATGGAGGTCATCGGAACGCATCTCCATCGTAAGTCGGGGACGACCTGTAATTTCTCCCTCTGTTGCGCCTTTATATGCATGATTGCCAGTTTAATGTATTGTTGAAGGTCAGTGTTACTGAACGACTGAGCACATCTGGCTATTTGTTCACAGTCAGTCACACTTAACTCTCTTTCTAGCACTTTTTACAAGTGAGTAAGTAAAAAAAGTTTATATATATATATATATATACAGCACTTTCCACAGAAAGAATCACAAAGTGCTTCCCAATAAAATATCAGATAAAATATAAAAAGAGGGGGGAAATAAAAAATAAAAAGGTAAAATACAGAGCCAACTATACAGACACACAAAACATAAAACAAGGAATCGTCATAACAACCCCAGATCTGACTAAAGGTCTGCTTGAATAACAATGTTTTATCTGCTTTCTAAAAGACTCTATTGAGTTTAAACTGTGCCATGAGTGCGGCAGAGTTTTCCACAGTCTTGGAGCCATTTGGGCCATTTTGTACGCCTGTAGGCACATTTTCCCCAGTCAAATGCCCTGGATCCCTCTTGTATACAGAACTCCCTGGCAAAAGCAGCCATGTGTGACCCATAAGAAGCCCGAAGTCTGCCAGATTTCTCTGTGCAGCACTTTCACATGGTCGTCCATCTTTCAGGTGTAAATCCAGTTGCTTGAAACATTCTGCAAAACCCACAGAACTGTCAGTCTCAGCTTGGCCTGTTAAAAACAGCTTTTCATCAGTCTTATTGCTGCTGCTCTTGTTGTTATGACCTTATTATTTATGCTGGATTTGAAACGATTAAATAATTTAAACACACCACTTTTAGCTAGAGAGCCAGCTAATGATGAAAGCTCCTTTTAACCCTCTGGCAGGTAAGACGGGAACACAAATGAGGCACATGCTGACAAAAGCTCCAAATGTTAATTGGACTATTTTTAACGATGGTGTTGAAAATTAACTATTTTTGTGCAGAGCTACTTAAGTGGGTAGACATGTAGAAATACAGTTAACAGTAGTCAATATACAACGAATAAAAACAACCGGGACCTCTAAGATAAATTATGAACAAAAACAATCAGTATTTTCAAAATTAAAATATGATAATATTATGTATGATTGTGTAATTATTTTTGTTCATACCACTCAAAGACACACAACATTAGCAGAGCTGTCTTTGAACCATACAATATTAACACCAAATTTCACAACTCTTCAATATTTTTACCCATCAAATTTCTTTATCATTGAATTCTCAAAGCTGTTTCCAAGAATGACACCATGAAAGGATTTCTACTCTTATACCATTAACTATTGTATAAAATTAATAATAAATATTATATTAAATTAATAATATAGCTCTTAGAATGCATGCAAAGTTTTCAGTTTTGAAGAACTGACCTTTTCTGATGCTGAAGTTACCCTTTATTGCACAATGAAGCTTTTTCCCCCTGCAGGAATTGTATAAATATTTTATGAAATTCCCCTGTGGTTACAGTTATTATTTAGGGCTATTTTAGTGTACACTTCATCAAATGTAACTCT
This sequence comes from Chitala chitala, assembly GCA_025773905.1. Taxonomy (NCBI): domain Eukaryota; kingdom Metazoa; phylum Chordata; class Actinopteri; order Osteoglossiformes; family Notopteridae; genus Chitala; species Chitala chitala. The sequence continues at coordinate 42,249 of JABJVR010047180.1, read as the reverse complement.
GCACACTGAATGTGATCAAACAGAAAACTGCATGCAAGAAGAAAAGTTCTTGGAGTCTTCTGCAGCTGTGCGCACTGTGGTCTGATGTCAGGGTAGGATGGAGCTCACATCAGGGTGAAATTTAACAAGCAGAAGGGCATGCTGGAGCAGCAGGTCGCAGTCTCACCTGACCAGGTGGGGGCAGGTCACCGGGGAGGTATAAGACGAGAAGGTGGAAAACTTGAGCCAGTCTGAACGAGATAAACTGTTTGGCAACAGGTTCCACGGTGTGGTAAGGCTCTCGGGACGAGCAGTACTCGGGCACAGCATGCAGGAAAAACTGCCAAACTTTCCATCTGTTATCATAAGACCATCTACAAAAGACCATGACTGTCTTCGTAAAAACTACCTTCATAAGCAGTTCACACTGCACTCACTCTAATTTCTCAGGGACCAGACCCAAAATGCCAAGCTGCATTTAGGGTAAACTGAACTGTCCACACAGCTTGACCACATAATTGAAATTTGCTTATGCATACAAGTGATCTTTGGTAAAAATGGTGTCCACAACCTCACAGACAAATTTGGATTTTGATAGAATATATTATTTCAGTAATTAGTTGCATGGTTATCTACTAAACTCATGGCTTCATGTATTTCCGAGTGTGGAAGGGAACTTTCCTCTTAGAGATCTATCCTGTGACACAGATATTCTTTTGGATCTGTGTTAAAGGAGAGTCATCAGACAATCTGCTCTCTCTCTGAAGAAAGGTAAAAGTGTATAGGTGTAAATGTGGCCTTTTGAACTTCACGTAACACTAAGGAGTCTATCACAGCAGACAAGCCGGCAGCTAGCAGGGCCTGATGGAGAGGAGAAAGGAAGAGTTCAGTAACGCAGTCAGTCAGAGCTCAGCTAGCAGGGCCTGATGGAGAGGAGAAAGGAGGAGTTCAGTAATGCAGTCAGTCAGAGCTCAGCTAGCAGGGCCTGATGGAGAGGAGAAAGGAGGGTGTCCCCTGCCCTGTGTCCATGTGCCTCCTGGGATGGGCTCCAGGCTTCCTGCAACCCTGAATTGGATAAGCAGTATAGAGAATGGATGGATGGATGGATAGATAATGATACATCTACATTTAAAATAAAAACAATGAAGGAAATTATACAAATACCGAACTGGAGGAATGTGCTCATTTCAGTATTATTTATCTAGTAACTCTTACAGAATTGTTACTTGTATTTTTAGACCACTGTACTCAAAGAGATCCGTGTGTAAATGCAGGAGAAGTTTCAAGAAAAGATAACGAGAACCTCAACCAAGTCATAAAGTGAGAAAACTGCTGATAGCTCAGAAAAAAAAGGAAAAAAGTATACGAGAATTTTTCGAAAGAATTCCTCTGCAGGAATAAAGATAAGGTCTGTATGCGTGTGGAGAGAGGACACCTTTCCAATAAATGTTTGAAACTGAGCTCTCATTAAATTTTCAATGTATAGAAGAAGTCGGCTCTCATGGACTAAAGATATGAGGCTGTCGAATTTGTGGAGAATTCCCTTATTAAAACTGTATGATCATACATAAAAGATGTGTTAAAAATATTTATATTTTGTCCCTAGGGTTTGAGAATGCTACTCACTGCAATACCAAATGCTGTTTAAGGCTGTGATCCACGGCTGATCCAGGGGTGTGGAGTATATTAGGTAAAACGTTATTAGGCCGCCTTGCCATGCATTTCTGGAACAGACACCGCAGTGCAATTTTGTTCCCTGGTTGCATTTTCTTACCTGCATGCGTCATCGCATGTTTTAGGGTGATGGATGGTGATGAGACAAGACGACTGGTACTTATAGCAACCAAAAGTGACAAAAGTCACGAGGGTTTTCAACACAGCGTTTGAGAACGGGTTTAGTGCTTACGTGAGGTAAACCCGGGATTTGTGCAAGCGTCTGCTGAATTAAGTGAGCATTTTGCTGCTGGATAATCCTGCAAAGGAAATCTAAACTGCAGGCTTAGTTTACGGAGAACCGTGCTGAGCTCAAACACTCCTTCAAATGGTCAGTCACACTGTCACCGTCAGACATGCTGACGCATTTCAGAAGTGTGCCGCATGCTGAACACCCATGCAACGCAGCAGCGCCGCTGCAAACCAGGACAGCCACGGTGTTGTCCAAACCCAGTAGTACCTCGCGGGCCAGAGCCCAGAGAAAGACACACAATTGCACACTTGAAGCGTTGCCTCTTTAGGAACGTTAAAAATCAATCTATTTCAAAGAGCTGTGCTGCTTAACGGAATCGTGGTGCTTTTTTATTTTTCAAAGGGGAAATTGCTTAGTGTTTCATTCTCTTGAAAATGTATTACTGCTCTCTGTCACTCAGTGTGAATGAAAGAAGCAGCCCGAGTGCTCAGTTGCATTTAATAAAGCTTTAGAGAGATAATATGTTAGTCTTATTCAATACACCATTCTGAAACTGGATGTTGTATGTGATACTGGCTTTACCAGTGGGCTGGACAATTTAATGAAAGCTAGTTATGACCTGTAGAAGCAGGCCTTTTAGGTTGTAAGGCTTATAATGCACTTAAATGTTGTAACAGAAAACCAGAAGAGTGCTAACAGAATCAGAGTGAAAAACTGTTCTAAAGAGGCTTCTGTACAGAACTTTGGACCCACAACAAAGCAGATAAAGCCCTGCTACAGGTATGGGCCAGGAGAACTACAAAAATAAACCACGAAAGAACAACTGAAGTTCTGATCGCTGAAACCATGTGATGAGAGCAAGAGAGCTAAATCGCCTCGCTCTGCACCGCCCTCACCCGATTATTTTTAAAGGCGAAAGAGATGCTAAGGTACTCAGCGAGGAGCCAGTGGGGTGAGAGGTAGGTGCAGGGCATTGATTTTTCAGGTGTGTGATCGATAGCAGGCTGTCAGGAAAACACACCATGGCTCAGTCTGCCACAATATATGTTCTGGCCCAGAGTCCAGGGCAGATGCGGTTCCTCGTATGTTCACACACCACTTTTTAAACTTTTTTTAATTTCTTTTTTGAACTCCTCTGACGTTCTTTTTTTCTTTCAGGTGGTCATTCCCAAGACAATTTTTAGGGCCATGACCCCTCCCAATTTGATACACGACAGGCGGCAATATAAGGCGCCGTCTCTATGCGTCTGGGTGCAGCCGTGCAAAGGAGGCAACAACGCACGGAGAGGGCAAGAAGTGAGGGGGAGGGCGAGGGGCACGCCCTGATGGTTTCTCAAACTTCCCTGGTCATGATTTCTGGCAGGACAAAAGGACAGATAAGGACAGAATTACTGAAGTTCCGCTGTTCGAAAACCTGTCAGGAACAATGGCCACACTTCTCATCTGGATGCTGAGTGAATGTGTCCTCCCTGGCAGGAACTTACCTCAGAAAGTAGGGCATTCCAGCTCGTCAGGTGTGTTCACACCTGTCCTCAGGTAAAGTCAGACGAATATATATATATATATATATATATATATATATATATATACCCAAATATAATGGGCACATCTACAGCAGTTTAGCTGAGGTTACCCTACAAACTCTTACCCATTTGTAAAGCTGTTTCTTTGCTTTCCTCAGTATAACAAGGTGTGCGTGTGGATGGTAAGTACACCCACAACCTACAATAAATGCTACGAGATGCAGAAGAAAGTCTGCTTGGAAGCTTCAAGTTTCTGAAATGGTATCTGAAATATCCTTTTAAAATAAACAAAATAATTGCATATCCCACGACCCTGTACGGCATAAGCGGTTGGAAACCAAATGAAAATGAATGAATCACTGCTTATAAAAAGGAGAACACAGTAAATTACAGGGAACAGATAAAAACAAATCACAGTGACTAAATACGCATCATTTTTATACAACACAAACAAATTACATCACAAGAGATAGAAAACTATATATATTAATATGACCTTTATAATTTCTAAAACTGCCATCACTGTGCAATTATTTGAAATCCAGAAACACATAAATCAAGCATAAAAAAATAAACAGGTGAGGACATATTTCCCACACTCAGCACAGATCTGAGGACAACACGGATTCTACACGTCTCATTTTACCATTGAAGTATTGCAAATTCTGTATAAAAAGCATATTTCATTTTCACATATAGAATTACATATTGCATCAGAACAAAATGGTGCACATTCGTCACTGCCCAGACCTGATACCCAGTCCAGTACCCCCCCCAGTCTAACAGCCCTGTTATGCCCTTCCAAAAATGTGCCCACTGGTAATGCCAGTCAGTCCAGCTGGCATTTATGGTCCAACCATTCGGGGTGTCAGATGGGCTGTGAAAGACTTTTCTCCTCACATCTCAGGGCCACATGGGGGTCATCACCTATGCCACCCTAAACTGGTCCTGGGGTGTCTACCTGCATCTGAAAATTAACCTGTCACACGCAGATGGTGTTTTCCATATCTTCCAAATTAAAAACAACAAACAAATTATTGGAAATTATGGTGAAAAGCAAGCTTGACAATTGACATACACAAAAAGTGCACACAAATAAACCCCCCTACCCAAACACATCAAAAGCTGTGTCTAGAACGCAGCCTGTCCAGCGGGTCAGAAGGGTCGCAGCAGTAACACTAGGTGGCGCTAGGGCAGACAAGCGAAACCCAAAGCTGCTCAGTGGAACAATTCCTGAGACATCCTAGGCAGCAGACTGGCCTCCTGTTAAGCGCAACCGCATGACACCACAACAGGGGAGAAGCTGAAAACAATGACCCGCCATTGAAGGGTGTGAGGTAATAATGCATCAAGCTCAAACCCACTCGGTCACCACGGAGACACAGCTTCAGCGTCAGATTGTACAGCCTGAGATAGAACACAGATGAGTAGAACTTGTATTTGGGGGGGGGGACTTAATTTCAGCTCCACAAATCTGCAGTGATCATGATCAAAACACGACAACTAAAAACAAGCAAAAGCTCTTCCTTTGTCTTGTTCGGGGTTTGCGGTTTTCAAGGCGGGCTGCATTTGGTTCTGTTTGCACTGTTATTACGGCATTTTTCATCACTTATTAGCCCCACTTTCCACAGCAGACACGTCGCTTTAAAAAGGCTTCAACTCTGGCAAGGTAATGCCTGCACGTTGTAAAGTCGGAGATCTACCCTGTAAAGTGTGATGAAGGGTTTCACTGAGAAAAAACAAGGAACAGTAAAGACAGTCTATTGAAAAAATGCATCAAGGCTTCCAGCAACGCGCGTATATGCACTAAAAATGAATTCCTACATGGGGAAGAATACAGAAAATAAATATATGTATGACAAAAAAAGACTAGCAACAATGAATAAGATTAGATGTAAAACTAGCAGTAAGAAAGTTATTTCTAACTCAGCCCAGCTCCACCCTACAGCCCGCCATGACACAGCCCTGCCACCCTGCAGTCCACCCAGACAGAGCAGCAGTAATTTTGTCTGCTGCAGATGAATGAGGTGGACTCTGAACAATGCTTGTGCAAGCACAATCATATCTGGGCTGTTTATTTATTTTTTCCTTCCTGGAACAAAGAAGGACGAACGTGAGAACATCTCAATCACTGAAGGACAGCGGCGAGGAGGGGCTATAAAGAGAGGACAAGTGTCAGGTTGTTTTGAACGAGGCCACGCCTCCGTTTATAATGGCCAGTGCTCTGGTGTGAGCGAGCGGCGGGCCTGTGAAGGCACAAGGCCACACCCCTCTGCTCCACAGCGGCATCCGCAGTTCGGGAGGTGTGTGCCATTACAGAGCAAACACGTGTCATTTTTCAGAGGTGCCCCTAACAGCCCGTCACGAGTGCTGTGGGAACACGTTTAACTGTGTGCGAAAATGAAGACCCGCCCCACAAAGACGAACCTACGATGACACCCAATGTCATCGCCTTTGGGTCCGCTGCAGGGGGCAAGTTCATACCGCAGGAGCAGAAAGCAGAGGGCTGATTGAAAATATGATGTAATGGCTGAGCGCTTCTGTACATAACTGAAAGTGGACAAAGTGCATCCATCATGCACTGTGGAAGTGCTGACACTCCCATCATGCAATGCAGCAGTGCTGACACTCCCACCATGCAGTGTGGCAGTGCTGACACTCCCATCATGCAATGTGGCAGTTATCGGTCCCATCATGCAATGCAGCAATTATCACTCCCATCATGCACTGCAGTGATGCTGACAACTAAAATGTTAAAATTCCTTAACAGAAGAAATGACTCTCAGCACATGAGCAATAGCGCAGAAATATGAAGTTGCTAATAGCAATTTTTTACACTTCTTGTCCACCTAGGACCAGCAAATGTACTCTTTTAATGTTCTAATGTTCAGAAGCATGTGTAAGGTGTCTACAACTCCATCTACTGGCCTCACTTTCATTATCATGATTTACAGTGAGCCAACAGTGACCCTTCAGGGCTGGGCGTCATCTCACAAGTGGGCTACGGCTTACCAAATTAGTACTTCATGTGGACAAAAAGTACGTAGGCAGTTTAACAACGAGCAAGAATAATGTGTAGCTGCATGTCCACACTGTCCTTCTGTGCAGCTGCATGTCCACACTGTCCTGTGCAGCTGCATGAAGCACTTCTATATGACATGTGAATGGATTTGCAGCAGCCCATGGCATCAGAAGTCACTGTTTTATGATAACAGCAGAGTGTAGAACTAATAAGGGCGCATGTGGGTTATGCTTTATCCTGTTCATAATACACGTGATTACACCTTCAAGTGAGTAGAACATGAGTAATGGTTAGAACCACAAATCAATGCCGTGTAAAATTGCACTAAAATGTTTTTCAGTCATTTTTATTTCTGTGCGCTTTGACGAAAATGTCCGTCTCAAATGTAAAATGACTGTCCTTACAAACACTAAAACAAACTTGTGTTTACGCACAGTGAAACAGTAACTGCCCTTACACACACTAAAACGTTAAGGTGCAGCATGCAGGGTACTCCTCAATCTCAATCTCAATCTCAATCTCTCTCTCTCTCTCTCTCTCTCTCTCTCTCGCTCTCTCTCTCTCACACACACACACACACACACACACACACACACACACGCGCGCGCACCTCTAGAGAGTTATGGGCCTGTTGTTGGCTTTGGGATCATCACCTCATAAACTGGACCACCCTGTGTTCACTCCCATCCTTTGAAGACACTGTGAGGTAGCTGCCTCTTCAATTGCTTCATGTTTCTGGATGTCCCCCCATTACATAATAAAAGCTGAAGGAATTTATGGTGCTGCAATGTGGACATGGGGACAGTGGAAGAAAATGTGAATACTCTCCGCCCTGCCTGCCTCGTGCTCATCCTGCATGTGTAGGTCCAACCCACGCAAGACCAGTTTTGTGTCTCTGAAGAATGCATTAGGTTCTCCCAACGTTCCAGGGTGCTGATGTTTCAGTCACCTCAGGGGTACGTGCTGGCAGTCAAGTTCAACCTAAAGTCCAGACGTCATGCCCCTGGGAAGTGCTGTGACCAAAAGCCAAGAAATCTCAGGGACTAGGGTCAGGCTTAGGATGGATCACTGCCTGGACAGAATTAGATATTTATTTTTATGTGACTGAAACAGAACAGGTAAATAACAGAGTAATGCAGTCACCGTGTGGCAGTTGAACTGTAAAAAAAATCAAAGTACTGAAAGATAACCATCTGTATATTTATATACATTTCTGAAATAAAAAATACAACACTTACTTATGTGAATTTTTGATGGCCTTCCCTACACTGACCTCATGCACTAAATCTGGACTAAGTTACCATTTATCCAGCATAATGACTTAAATTGATTTGACCAAGAAAAAGAAAGAGGTGGAGTTGAGTCGGGACCATGTCTGAGCTTATTCGTTTCCAAATTACCTGGAGCCACCTACAGCAAAAGCCACCTGCTTTCCAGTCATAATATTTAAAAGAACTGATGCGTATCCCATGGTCCTAACCACCCCTGAGAGGCTGGTGTTGATGCTGGATAGGGCACTGGGACGGAACAGTGGACTGATGTGAAGTGTGCTTGGGAGAGAAAGTAGCTGGTTTATTTACCTGGGTTTTTTTTAGCCTTTAATCTCAGTACCAAAGCAGTACCCACTGAAGAAGGACGCATTGTGGGACAGGTGCCCAGCATCATGCAGAGTCAACCCACTTCCACCCTAATGAGGGTCGAACTCTCCCCTTCCCCCGAGGGCACGGACGGCCCACAAAACAGCCGGACGTCCTCGTGAGCCCAGTTTGTGTGCCATCAACAACGTATTTGCATATATGAACGTGCACCAAGAGTGCCTGCCGATGGCCTCAGACTGCCAGGGTGAGAGGTGGCAAGCTCTGGAGCAAAGAGGTGCTGTCTGTCATCCTTGGGTATTACTGAGTCCTAAATTCTTGTGGTTACCGAGCCCGTCAGGTTTTGTTATCACAGCGTCACTGCATGTAAAGATCGATGATCCTTGTGTGAAGATTAAAGGCATCGTTTAGAACTGAGGTTGACCTTAACATCCCCATTACTTATTACAGAGTTGTATTAGAGTTTTTCCTTGAATTACTTTAGTCTCTGTGATTTGAAGACACAAGTTGACTGCTGTGTAGATTTTAAACGATTTTTTTTGGTTAAAAATAGTGCTCTCATTTCATGGATTTTTTGTGTATTTTATCTGGTCTGAAAGTGAGACTATTTGTTATTAGCCTCACATAAGTAAAGCGTAGCGTGAATTATGTGTATTTTGAAAGCCGGTTGTTGTCCCAGAGACTCGTCACTAATGTTTTTTGATGCATAGCTGAGATGGTTTTGAGGTTGTAGCCTGAGACCGCATCCACACCCAGCCTCGGGTTACCGAGCGACCCTCATGTGGCTTTCATTAATGCTAGTGGAATTCTGGCATTGCCATACAGAAAAGTGCATCTGCAAATCAGATTGCCTGATTTATTTTTGCTTTCGCATTATAGTTTTGTGACACATATCGGCTGATTTATTTGGTTACCTCCGAGTGCTCTCTTTCTAAACAGTTCCCCTTAAATAAATTAAAGTGACTCACAAAGGTGGTAATCCCAGTCATAGCCTTGATTTACATGTTACAGTGAATTTAGTTTGGCTCCATAAATGGCTTTGATGTAGATAAAAGCATTATTTCAATAATGAATATGTGATGTCGTACAGACCTCTGTCTTTTTACACATCCAGCATTCAGTTCTGCTCACTCTGTAGTTTTTCTGTGCTGCAACCCTTCCCAAAATAGTCACGTTTAAATGGTTATCAAAGATTTCGATGCAACAACATCCAACTGATGAGTGTAACAGTAGTTAATTGTATGCAATGTTAACAATGTAATTGGGTTAACAGAACAAAAGAAGTCCAATGGTTGGTACAGACAGAACAAAAAAATCTTTGGTTATTTAAGACTGCCCAAATCTTTATTGTTTTAACTTTTTCAATTCATAATAAAGAGCAAGATGATTATTAGAACAAAAAAATGGCAGTCCGGTAGTCTAAAACTTACCCACATATTAGAAAATAATGTATTCAGAATAAGCAAGTGTTTCTGTTGTGGTTTTAGACATAAAGATATTTAAATCCCTTTCGTGTTTAACTGCAAACTTTTGATAAGTTAGCATATGATTAGTAATAACTAGCGTTTGTAACAGCAAAGTGAAATGCGATATATATATATACAGTTTCTGTACCTTAAATTTTTCATAACACATTTACATACAGAAGAATGTCAGTATTGGAACACACACACACACACACACACACACACACACACACAAACGTTTGATAGTTTTTACGTGTGCTGTGCTCACTGATTGCTTTGAAACACTCTCTTACAGGAGGGAAACAGAATTGTGACATAGAACTTGTGTTAAAATGTTTTTTAAAGTACAGCAATGACAAAGCACAGTGGTTACAGGTGTACAGCACCGTTTCTCTTTCTACCCAAAAACACTGTCCTCTTCAAGGAGCTTGGTCCCCTCCCCCTGGTTACGACACTGACATACAGACACTGACATCTGGCTGACTGTCTCGCACGTCACGCTGTCAGGCTGTCACTCCTGTCATTTCTGCCGCCAATGGAGAAGGATGACTCATATGTCGAGGGTCTCAACAAGTCACCATTTTTAGCCAAACAAAGAGCCCAACCAGGGGGGGTGAGGGGGGGGGCACGTCAACAGGTCATGGGAGGAAGAGGACCCCCACCAAGTCAGGGGCAGCCTGGAAACGTCATCATGTCAAGGCAGCAATGAGTGAAAAGGTCATGGATGTCACTCATTGCCAGATATCCACAGTCTGAATGTTAGACTTTAATAAACAGCAATGCATGGAACCAAATTCATTCTAACACTTGCTGTTTATTTAGATGAAGTAGGCCGGGCCTTATATTTGTTGTAATGTTTAGTGTCAGTCTGATGGCGCTGCTGCTACAAGTGGACAAAAGTTCCTCAGTTAACCAGCTTTGCACGCCTTGGTGTGGCTCCGTCGTTTGAAAAAAGCGATTTTACAAGAAACAGTGCAGCAGAATGCTAAGTCGAATGCGAATCTGTTCTCGATTTATCCTGACGCTCATTACTAGACTTATTATTTTAGAATGAAATCATTCAATGTTAAAATTAGACCCAGGCACCATGTTTATCCTGGTGTTGATATCCTGCCACACCCAACAGAAAGACGCTCTTGGGTGACGCATCGCTTTCACACAGATGCACGTTACCCTTAACAAAACCTCCAGAAAGTTGTCACATAGCAGCAGCCACCACAACAACACAACAAAGTAACAACCCTGGCCTCGGCTAATATCGGCAAATATTTAAAACAATGTATAAAATGGTAATAAGTGTTTATAGAAATTCAAATAAACATGCAGTGGAAGTCATTTAGCAAGTTGTTCCCAGGAATATCTTAAAAACCTTATATACACGCTGTAAACTGGAATAGAGGGTGTAAAATAAAATAATTTTTTACCACTTAAAAAGCTCACATGCTGAATTCAGATGCAGTGGTTGCACTTCAGTTTCAAATATTGGTAAAACAAGTAGATTTACACGTTTAGCCTATTAGATTATATTATATTAAGTTGCATTTAATTACGGTGGTGTGGTGGTTAGCACTGTTGCCTTGTGCCTCCAGGCCTGGGGTTCGAGTCCTGCTTTGGGTCTGTGTGCGTGGGCTTTGCATATTCTCCTTGTGTTTGGAGGGTTTTGTCCAGGTTCTTCAGTTTATTCCCACTGTTCAAAAATGTGCAGGTTAGGTTGATTGGTGTGTCCAAATAGTCTGGGTGTCCCCTGCCCTGCGCCCTATGTGTTCTGGGATGGGCTCCAGGCTTCCCCGCGACCCTCACCAGGAAATATAATAGTCAATGTATTTAAATAATTTGCACAAATACGTGCACAAAATGAATGAACATAGTTAAGTATTATTGGGAAGGAGGAGTGACAGAGTTTGACCTAATGTCATAATGTAGGGATAAAATAGGCTTTGAGCACAGTGAAGGTGTTGAATCTTACTGAATGTGCATGAAAAAAAGACAAGAAACACAAGTGATAGTTGTGTAGGTGTCGAAGACATTCACGCAATAATTTAGAATTTGATTCACAAATGCCTTGAATGAGGCAAATCATCATCATGGTTTCCACAACTGCTCAGCTGTAAACATTCGGTAACAATGTAACACTGAACGGTGTTTCTGTTCTATTTCCCTGATGGGTGCTTTTGTAGAGGTGTGTGAAATTCAACAGAAAACTTTGTTCCTCTAGTCTAAGGCAGCTCCTCTTTCTTTGCAAGAAACAAACGTAGGTTTTTATGTCACCTGCAGGCTCTCCCACACACGTCTTTTTGCATTATTAGTTTTCTATGTTGACATTTTTGTCCACTTCACGTTGTACTTTCACACCTCAGCCATGTGTGTAACCGGATTACATACCAGGATTTAGCTCAAGGCCGCTCACGTATCGAATCATAGCTGCTGTATCTTTTAGTTCACATTTTGCACTAATGTTCTGTACCATCTCCGTTTGGTACCAGAATAGTCCGTCTTCCTTGTTTTACAGTTGCGTTGAGTCCAGATTTGAAGATTTAAAAACCTATGCATGCATTATTTCTGTGCAATGGGATACAGTGATGTGATATTTATATATATATATATATATATATATATATATATGAGAATATATAAGGCTATAAAAAATGGCGGATGGTGTGAAAGGTTACTGTTGGTCATTGTGACGAAATTAACATTCTTATACTAGTCAGCTACCTTTAAAATACCCTTCTGTGTAACCACAATATGCATTATCTGTAAATAAAAATGTATTAATTGCAACTTGTTTACATTGTCTAATGTAAGCAGTAAAATTAATTTGGGTTGGTTGTGACATTTACGACCATTGTTTGACAAGGTTTATAATGATTCGTTGTTGTGAACTTAAGCTTTGTATGTTTAGCTGACTGGTTGGTGACATGGTTATTTATATGTAGTGGTGTAGTGGTAGAGTTAGCAACCATAGTGGGTTTAAAGAATGTTGTTGCTCCCTATTTTTGTTGTATCTTTGTTACAAATTATTGCGACGCTGGGTCTGGAATGTTTAATAAATTTACCTCGCCTAATTTTTTGATGAGAAGATCACAGCAAATGCAGGATCATTTGTCAAGACACGTTTAACTCTTGCCGGGTTTACCAAAGATACTCTGTTTGCTAGTCATTATGAGTTGTGACTCTTACCCGTCCTTCTTACAAAAAACAAACCACAAGTTTATTTTTGACACAAAACCTGAGCCCGTGTCTAGTCCAGTCATAGCCCTTGTCCAGTCCAGTCATAGCCCGTGTCCAGTCCAGTTACTGCTTTTTGCTGCATCCTCAGGGGATGACATCACCAATTACGTGCATACATACAGACTGAAAAAAGTCCCCTATGGTGACCAGTGGGCCTGTCTGCTCTGGCCTGACCACGCCCTCTTCGAAAAAAGCCTTGTGCAAAGGCCTCGGGTGTAGCCACTCTCAGGGCGGTCCTCGGAGAACGGCCAGACGGACGTGCCTCTCTGCTGAGCCACCGCCATCAAACCTGGACCCCCCTGCCAACCGGCTAGAGTTAACAGCATGTGTCACATGCAAAACATGTGTTCAGTTTACACTCCCACCGCACAGCAGGCACAAGAGAAAAGTGCTCTGAGGCTTAGGAATGTCACCAAACACACCGGAGGGCCTGCTGTCTGACTCACCAGCCATCATGGAAGCCTATTTCCATCTCTTACTCGTAAAAGCTGTGTGACTTTTCAGCCATCTGGTTTCTAAAGGACCGTATTAGGCTACTTGTCTTCTAGCAGCATACTAATTTGTTTTTGAGATCTGTAAAATTCTAAATATCACAGTTATGACTTTAAAATATTGACAGGTCAAAGGTCATAGAACTAGAATATTTCAAACTAAATCATAAACCAGCCTGGTATGTTGTTCAGCGTTATACATTGATGGAACACATGATGTGTCATTGAACTCAGAAAAATATGAAAAAAGTATCATTCATTGGTTCTGGGAATGACCAGAAATGGCAGTGAGGTCTGTGAAATGGGACTGAGATTGTTCTGGATAAGAATACGATATGGTGAGACAACATACAATTATGAGTCAGTTTGACTGGATGTAAATCAGGTATGTGAATGATCTTTCATGCAAAGTGCCTCGGGTAATTTTGAAAATTGCTTATGCATCTTCTACAAACTTGTGTTGATCGTGCCTTTGTGACGTTATCATATATCATCAGTTTCAGTCTGCAAGTGATACAACATCTCACAGATTTGTGGTTTTTCATCATCGGTTATTATTTTGGAGAAGCGATCTAGTCAGCAAGGATACAATCCGACAATGAGAATTTAGTTTAAAAATTTTACAAGCACGTGTTTGTATGGGCTTTATTCTTATTGGCCCTAAATGGAGCAAATGAAATTTTCAAGTTCTGTTCCTTTAGGATTTGCATATGACCACCCAGCTCTGGCTGCCTACCTTCTCGTTATATACACTCTGTCCTTCCAAGGCATTACGGCAAGGTGTGTGTACAGTCGACATTTCACGCATGCTGACTGGTGTCAAACCACGTCACCCAAGTCTGTTGCTCACAAATAACCCGCAAAAAGAAAAGCTGTCTGTAGTTAATACAGTACCAACCATACTGCAGTTCATTAGCACAGTCGGGTGTGTACACACCGTATAGTTATCCTCATTTTAATATGCTGAATGATAAGGTCTGACTGGGATCGCTTTAACTCCAGTCTGTCTGAGCTCTGAGCTTGTAAACCTCACTGTAACCGAATCACTGTGCTGTTTACATTCACCCACACAGGCAATTTAGGCCGAATGTACTCTGCACTACAGGAAATTCAACCTGCTGCTTGGTTGAAACAGACTTTCCTCAGTCTTCTTTGGCGTATTGAATACCGGCTTCATGTAAAGGTAGTCTCCATGTGCGTCAGTATTCTTGACTCTCGAATTGCATTTAGCCATTCGCTCAAAATGTCACTTGTTAAAGTGCTTTTGATCGACAGTTGTATCCTTGTATAAAAAGCATATATCTTACAGACAAAAATTAGTGCTATCATGTAAATAATTAGTCCCTCATATTTCCAGAAAAAAAAAAATCAGTTGATCAGTTAGACTGATTGGGTTGTCATGCTGGAACTGGGATATTGCACATTTACAGTGGATAACTGCCAATCTTTTCCATGTAGACCTATGATACTGCATTGCTGTAACTAATCACTAAGGAGTCCAAGTCAACCAGCAGTACCATGTAAATAATATTATGCTCTGAATGTGCAGTTAAAACTATAACGTACGTGATCACGTCAACTGAAATGCTAAAACTGAGTTGAGGTAACCTGAACTAAGTGGTTGTTGGATTTAATTTCAAACGGCGTTTCATTTAGTGTTTAATAATTTGAACGGCTTCTTTCGTTTTGTCTTTTTTATTATGAGATGAGTGACACTCTCTGAGCTTTTCTAGGTCCATGGCTGGAGCCGTACCTGGAACCCTGGGGGACTGAGGGAATGATACCACCTGTGGATCGCCTGTCACACCTTTTTATTATTATTGGATATTTCCTGTTTTGTGCCTTCCTGTAGTACTTCCTGTAGTACAGGTCCAATGCATACCCATATGGTATCTGAGCACTTTTGGGAGACTGGTCTGGCTCTCATCGATAGAGACGTTCCCTGTGGTTTGACTGATAAATTACAGAAATCAAGCCCCTTCTTCATACGACCAATAGCTCTGGTGATTGGTGGTCATGCCATGGTCTTCAACCCCGCATCCTGCTGATTTCGTTTTCATATTTCTGTATCATAACAGCCCTTCCTGCCTCTTTCAAAGAGGTCTTAAAGGGGAATGGCCAGGAATGGCCGGGAATGGCCAGGTCGCTCAGCAATGATGTCTGCTTTGTGTAGACCATGGTGACAGAGTCAGGTCTGTTGGCTTTTATGTCTCTCAGTGAATAAGTATTTGTCTCAGAGGACAGTAACACTTGGTGACAATATCTGGTAGCATTTTCATGCCATTTGTTGGTGGTTAATGTTGTTTTTCAAATTTCCTAATCTCCATTATTATAATAATAAATATTGTTATTATTATTATTGAAGAAGGTACTAGGAGGTATTCTAAACTTCTACAGATGAAAAATCTTCTTGAAATACCAAGCAGGAACCCTTCTAATTAAATTTTTCTTTACACGTACTGACCTTTTGCATTCATTTTTTCGTGTTTTCATCATTGCTGTGAATTATGCAGATATTTATTGTTAAACCTGTGTTTGACAGGCCGCCTCTACCTGTATGTGCCTTCACACCCTATAGCAAACACACACAAGCACTTAATCTGTAAGTGACCTGTGCGACTGGATTGCTCTTACATACTTGGTGGGTCAGGTGTGCAGCGTGGACACTGGAGTCCTGCCAAGGCCTTGTTGGCATGTCCCCGAAGGGCCATGGAAATTTCTGGAAGCTCATCGGTGTGGTCGGTGTTGGCTTAGCCTCCAACGGTCTCTTTACAGGCCCACTGAATGCCAGCATGGGCTGAAGCCAAGTGGCATCCAGGGAGAGCTGGGCAAGGCCACACATGTGCCAATCTCCCACGCAAACACACACGCACACACATACACACACACAAGCCTTTTTTTCATGCAGATGCACATTCACAAACATACACACACAGGCATACACGAAACACTCTCCCACGCAGAGACTTGTGCCCATATTCAGATATATGTATACACATGAACCTCTTTCAGCACGGCCACTTCTACACAGTAACACACACACACACACACAGGCACACACATAGATCATAATTTTTTCACTTGCCATTGCAAACACAAACACAGTGGTAGCCAGCTCCACACCAAATGACAGGCACACGGCCAGGAAGACAAAAACAAAAATACAGCCTAATGAATCACCAGCACATTTAATTATCCTTGTTACATAAGCGTGGAGACTGCTCTTTTTCAGGAGCATCTAAATACAAAAAGTAGCAGTTTGCCCTTGGGCCGGCCTCCTACATCTCCCAGCACTGTACAAATCCAGGTCGTTTGTGTGTCTACACCTGACGCACAGCTGAGCAGGTGTGTCTGCCGAGCTACACCTTTTGGATTCACAGAAAGCATGCTGACATCATGCTAAAGATCTGCTTCAGCAGGCCCTGCCTGCACAACACTGCAGAGGAAGTCCCACCCAAAGGGGTGGAGTCACATTAAGCCCTCCAGGCTAGACGTGGGCTGACTTTGCTCACCAGCTCAGGACCTAAAATAAGTGTCCTGTAAGGCAGCACAGACGACACTCCGTGCCAATGAACATATGAAGGTGTGCAACATCTGAAGCAGCAGCTCTGACAGACAGAAGCCCAGCTCAGCTCTGACAATCAGAAGCCCAGCTCAGCTGTGACAGACAGAAGCTCAGCTCAGCTGTGACAGACAGAAGCTCAGCTCAGCTCTGACAATCAGAAGACAAGCTCAGCTGTGACAGACAGAAGCTCAGCTCAGCTGTGATAGACAGAAGCTCAGCTCAGCTCTGACCGACAGAAGCCCAGCTCAGCTGTGACAGACAGAAACTCAGTTCAGCTCTGACAGACAGAAGCTCAGCTCAGCTCTGACAATCAGAAGCTCAGCTCAGCTGTGACAGACAGAAGCCCAGCTCAGCTGTGACAGACAGAAGCTCAGCTCAGCTGTGACAGACAGAAGCCCAGCTCAGCTGTGACAGACAGAAGTCCAGCTCAGCTGTGACAGACAGAAGCTCAGCTCAGCTCTGACAATCAGAAGCCCAGCTCAGCTGTGACAGACAGAAGCTCAGCTCAGCTGTGACAGACAGAAGCTCAGCTCAGCTCTGACAGACAGAAGCCCAGCTCAACTGTGACAGACAGAAGCTCAGCTCAGCTCTGACAGACAGAAGCCCAGCTCAGCTGTGACAGACAGAAGCTCAGCTCAGCTCTGACAATCAGAAGCCCAGCTCAGCTCTGATAGACAGAAGCTCAGCTCAGCTGTGACAGACAGAAGCCCAGCTCAGCTGTGACAGACAGAAGCTCAGCTCAGCTGTGACAGACAGAAGCTCAGCTCAGCTTGGTGTACTCAAATATGAACTACAAAGGATACAATATTTTAAGGTGTCCTCCTATATAGTTAGTCAGAAAACACGAGCAGGAGAGAGTATGAGGTAATGAGTTGTGTTTGTATTTGTCGGTTGTGTTAGTGTGAATCAGAGCTAGCTGGCTACCATGAGGGTATGAGTGTCATCACCTTTCCTGCACAGAACCTTTCAGAGTGGCAACTAAAGGCTGTGTACATTGTAAAAATATTTATTTACATTGGTTTTGGACAAAGATGACAAAACTCAGAAAGGTTTAAATGATAGAGGATTCTGGACTTGGAGCTAGTGGTTTGATGGATGGATGGACTTGAAGAATCACTGTCCCATCAGACCCTCCAACATGCTGATGTTAGCCAGCTGGGGGCTCAATGGGTAGAACACCAGACTGATATGTAGAAATCTCCTAGTTTGTGTCCCTGAGCAATGCACTCAGCGCCAGCTCCCTGGGTGCTGAATAAGGGCTGCTCAAATGTTGTTGTAACATGTAGACATGGTCACTTACAATAAAACTTCTACCATCCTTATGGGATCATGCATGCACTGTGTAGTGACTTAATCTGTTACGCAGATAGGAAACTATCAATACAGCACAGGAAGGCATACTCACATTACTCACATTGAATGCAGAACTGGAGTGACATGAATAGGTGCTGGTTAACCAATATGTGTACAATACTTATGCCAGCCCAAATACAGGTGCTTATGTTACAGACCCACCATGTGTTTGAAGCACTCAATAATGTTCACAATCATTTATGGGTTTCGTCACCTCAGTCTGTCATGTCACAACAGAGCCATGGCTCTGAGCAGAAATGTTTAGGCACTGTGTGCTGGATGTTTATTCTCACGTCACAGAAAGGTGCTACGTGTGGACTCGGAGGATGGGGATTTCATGTGGGAATGGTCAAAGATGGTCTGTCAACTGTCCAGGACAGCACAGGCTTAACATTTGTCCAAACAAGCTACCTTCTCTGTCTGAAGTCAGACACACTCACAGGCCGACTACTCAATACCCAAGGAGTTTATCCCGATCTGTAAGAACATCTTTCCGAAAAACACTCTTTGCAACACTCATTCAGTACACCCTCGAAAACAGATTAACGTGTCTCCAGGTATATCATGTTCGATATATTGTGTTCCTGAACACACCTCCCTCTGTGTGTTTGATATATTGTGTTCCTGAACACACCTCCCTCTGTGTGCTTGATATATTGTGTTCCTGAACACACCTCCCTCTGTGTGTTTGATATATTGCGTTCCTGAACGCACCTCCCTCTGTGTGTTTGATATATTGTGTTCCTGAACACACCTCCCTCTGTGTGTTTGATATATTTCATTCCTGAACACACCTCCCTCTGTGTTTGATATATTGTGTTCCTGAACACACCTCCCTCTGTGTGTTTGATATATTGTATTTCTGAGGACACCTCCCTGTGCATTTCCACTAATGTTCTGCAACATATTACTCAACAAATCTTAAAAAGTTTGTTAATCCTCACCAAGCTATTTGTCAGTGGTCGTCAGCATTTTCCACCAAATATGACCTTCTGCTAAAGTGTTTCTATATTTTTGTTCTGCTGTATACACCAGCATGCTTTCAACACTTACAATTTTCTGTTATTCATCTCCACACATTTTCAAAATTTTTCAGTGCAATTGTTGCGCCTCTAAATGCATTTTTAACATGCAGCATGTTCTATTACTACCCTTAACACATTATCAGTACCCTCTGTGTTTCTGCCATAATTTAATGTTCTTTACCATGTTTTTAATTCAATGTTCATTGTACCTTTTTTTTAAATTCGCACAACTTTTCATGACACACCACACAATGCAGTAATTCTTCCTCACATTTGGAATATATCTGTAGTTAGTTATGTGGAATGTGTAGCCTGTGTAAAATGTATTTAAACTCATGGACACATCCATTTCATGGTGGAAACATTACTGAGACTCATTATAAAAGCAAGGAGGAAGTACCTTTTTTCATTTACCAATAAAATTAAGTTGCATTGTTACATTGTTTTATTTAAGTTGGTATTGCCTTGATACACGTGGTATTTGTGGGCTATAGTTTGTGAAATCCTCTTTAAAAAAATACTCAGTAACCATACACAGCCCCATTATTTTTGACAAAAGCATGTTCTGAGATATGCTCTGAAATATCATGTTTATCAGAGTTAATACAAGCAACTTCCACATTTGTTTGATTTCAAGACAAACCAAAGAGGTCGTGCTCTGAGTAGACCCAGTCTGGGCCAGTTAAAACAGTGGGAAAGAAAAGACCATAAGTAAATAAGCAGGAAGTCCCTTTTTTCATCAGGGCTTTAATTTTGTGGAATGTTGGATATCCTGGTAGGTCGCAGAAAGAAACATCTCCAGATCATTAATTCATTACTAACCAGCAAATGAGGAAAATATCTTAGGAAATTGAAATGTATTTCAGCGGTGAAGCTGGCTGTGTCTCCTGGGACATGCTGCCATTTTCTAAAATATGAACAGTGCATTTTGGTCAGAGAAGGGTGAACTTATGGCTTCTGCAGATTGGATCTCAGCTAAGTACATTTGGATTTGTGGTTTAAGGACACTGTGGCCCAACATAAGAGATTGGTGATAGAAGTGCAAAAATAATGCACAGCAGAAGAAGCCATGCAGAATGAGATGTTGAGTGAGTGATCACTTTGTGTGTGTGTGTGTGTGTGTGTCTATATGTTTGGTAACAAGTCTTTTAGCGGTTAGCATACTTCACCGTATGGATATGTCTTGAGCTGAAATCCATTGAAGTTCTACAGAACTACCTTTATGTGCATTTCAAGACTTTATCTACAGACGCTTTACTGGTATCATTACATTAGTCAGCTTTAAAAGAAGCTGCCGTTTCAGTAATCTTTTTTGCAGTCATTGTGGGGGAAAAAAAGCCAGAAATATGAAAAATTTTTGAAAGACAAACCTGTATGCGTTTAAAATCAACTTGCTGCTGAAGTTCACAGGGACGCTTTAACGATATATATATATCATTCAAAAATTTAATTATGCTTTAATGTAAAACATAAGCATCCTTCTGTCTCTATTATGAAGACAGCTATGGACTTAATGAATATACTGCAATATTGTAATGTAAGCCATATGGTTTAAACATGTTAAACAGTAAAACTGCTTTTGCTGCTGTGGGACTGACATAGTTGGGATACATGAGAGAAGAATGACAGATGAACTGTAGTACACAGTGTATTGCTTTCTCTGTTTGTTTTAGCTGTTCAGGGTGGGTGTGTGGTCTAGGGTTGCCTAGCCTTGACCTTCAATTTCTGGCCTTCTCTAGTCCTGCTGTTAAGCTTCGCTGAGTGCTTGATTGATACCTGGAACTTCAGGTGAATTACAATCCGTTAACAAACAGTTATGAAGGCAGCACAGTGGTGTGGTGGTTAGCATCGTCACCTTGCACCGCTGGACCTGGGGTTTGTTTCCTGCCTTGGGTCTGTGTGCTTGGAGTTTTTTTGTTCTCCCTGTGCTTGGTGGGTCTTCTCTAGGTTCTTTGGTTTCCTTCCACAGTCCAAAGACCAGGTTGACTGGTGTCTCCAAATTGCCCGTTGTGTGTGTGTGTGTGTGTGTGTGTGTGTGTGTGTGTGTGTGTGTGTGTGTGTGTGTGAGTGGCAGTAGGTATAAAATGCCTTCAACAAC
Source organism: Chitala chitala (assembly GCA_025773905.1). NCBI lineage: Eukaryota > Metazoa > Chordata > Actinopteri > Osteoglossiformes > Notopteridae > Chitala > Chitala chitala. The sequence goes on along the minus strand of JABJVR010047180.1, from coordinate 20,995 downwards.
AGATGGAGCGACACATCGGTTGAAGTACTTCAGTCGCATCAACGACAATGACCCTGCCATGGTGCAGGGCTAAAGTCAGGAAGTAGTAGTAACAAAGAGTTAAGCGCTTAAGTAGATTCTAAACCAACAAACCACTAGCAGTCTGGAAGACAAGGTTTGAACATGCTTAGTAATGACAAACTGAAAACCAACAAGGAAAGGAAGCTATATTAATAACAAGTCTCCAGTTTCTTTGTATACCTGGAAGACTCGGTTATTCACCAGCTGATTTTCTGCAGGTAAAAGCGGTCTAATGTTTGTTTCTGTGTATGTTCTGAATGTCGTTCTGCAGGCACCCTGGGTACTGGGTGCACGTTTGCTTGCAGAAGGATGTCAGAGGCGTTCTGATGCCATGAATGGGTGATGCAGGCGTATGAATGCTTGACACTGTCAGAAGAGAAGGCCTGGGGTGCCCTTAATGTGAACAGGACCAAACCAGCTGCAAAACGGGGATGTTAAATAACAAAAGAAAGAAAAACACAAGAACAAAAACTCCAAAAGGTAAACTGGAAACTCGGAAACAGTAAACACAAAGAAACCACAAAAGCCAATCTCCATGACTCCACAATAAACAGAAATGCTCCAACTCTTTTAAATACTAAACAACACAAGGCACATGTGAACACATTAAACCAACTGTGTAAACAGAAAAACCCGATGTGCAATTAAAACAGCCATGTGCTGTGCTCACCATTACAGCGGTAACACTCGGTGAGGGCGATGCAGAGATCTGAACGGTTTGCTTGATGAAGGGCTTCAGTGATTCAGGCTAGAAAACCACTTGTGATCATTTACAATATTTACCAAAACATAGAAATAAACATCTACCACTGTCCAGATGGTTTCCAAGATGGCAAAACCCTTCAAACACACAGGCAGAAGGAAGGCACAAGGTTAACACAAAAGCTTAACAAAACCATTTTACTCTTTCCCCCACATCCATTATTGTATAAAGCTGCTTTTCTACAGTAACAATTAACAGCTCTCAAATGTATGCAGCTTGGAAAATCCCTCAGAAACCTCCAAATCTTACAAAACGAATCATACTGTAAGCAAAAGCGGTTTTCTGCTTAAAGATATTAAGCCAGTGCTTAGATCACATCAAATTCATGTTGTCAGTTAGTACCGAATTTTGCACCATTTAGCATTTCAGCACAGTTTTTAGCTTGTCCGTGAAATTAATTTGACATACATGCATCAATAACTTTCAGTTTTATTCTGATTCCCATGAACTTAACTTTCACAGGACACTAAAATAGTATGATACAAAGTGTGCATTGTATCCCAACTGGTACCAGAACAAAAGATGTTATCTTTTCAGGTTCTTCATATTTATGATTGAAAGAGCTATGTTGCCGTCTGAAGTCCAGTGTAATGTCAGTTATCCTCACTGTGCCAGCTCACTTGCTGTTTTTTTTCCGTTGTAGTTGAAATAAGCTGAAGCTTGTTGGTTTTGGTTAGTTAACGTTGACATGAAGGAATTTAAGCTTTTGCCCTTTTGATAACGTCCAACCGCCCACCAAAGATCACATAAACAGGTACTGCAGCGTCTCGGGACCTCAGTCTAATGGTTTTTCCAGAAGCCCAGCTGCTTAACGAGCGAAAGGCCCCTGGTTAACACGTTCGGTCAAGCAGCGGACGAATTCCGTTAAATTCAAATGGAAACAGTAACGATCTGCCTCGTCCCACTGAGCTGCCAGCGAATGCCTAACATCAGTGTGTAAAATGAAATTTAATACACGTGAAACAGCCCCCCCCCCACGGACTATCAGACAATTTGTCATAATGTGGAAGTGTACTTGCATTGAAAGTGTTTAGACAGCTCATGGTTTCAGCTTTGAACAGACGGCCCTTTCTGTACCGGAAGCCATCTATTGCCCACCGGGTTCGCGGGGGCCCTCGTTTGCTGAACGTTTCCAGTGACCGGCACTAACCACTGATGCCATCTGACAGCTTTACAGTCAGACCCACAGGTGTGTTGCCTTTGGAAGCAGGCAGACAATTATGTTTTGTGTCGGAAACGTTAGCAACCCGTCCACACCTCCGTGTTCTTTATCAAAAGTGAAAATGATTTATAGCTATGTCGTTAGCATAGCAAACCTTACGCTAGTAATAATAAAAATAGCAGCCATTTTAACCGTGGTATCAGTTAAAGTTTGCATAAACTGATAGATTACTTTTATTGTTGTCCCTGAAGAGGAAAGTTCAACCAGTGTTGTGGCTTTTCAAAATTTTTTGAGCATTTTTTGTGACTTCGAGTTAATATTTAAAGTTTTTATATGATGTTATTTTTAAGGGTCACTCCAAGTTTCTTTTAATTCTCACCTTATTTTTGATTAAACTGAGTCTAATAGGTTGAAATTAACTGTAACATTAATGCAATTAAACTGCAATTTCACAAAATAAACTGTGTTAATATTTTGTACATGTGCTCAACATTGTAACCAAGACTTATCCAAAATAATTCTATTGCCTTTCTTGGCTTTTGTCTGGAGGAAAAGATTCAGTAGACTGCATGCATTTTCTCTTACTTTCACCCTGTCCATTCCTGTTGATGTGGAACACAAGACCTCATTTGGCAGAGCTGCTGCAGAATATGGGGCTGTAACAACACATCTCACGTCAACGACAGCATTTTTTGACAGTAGTGTTTTAAATTCTTCAGTATGTATGCACTGTAATGCAGTTCTGCAATTTCTCCATCATTTTCAGCCTGATGGCTCAATGGGCAGGCTGGGAAGTCTTCTGAATTGCAAGACACCTGAGCAAGATACTCTAACGTAGCTCCCTGGGTGCTGAAAAATGGCTTCCCACTGCTTTTCCCAGGGGATGGATTAAATGCAGAGAATGAATGTTATGTGACTAATAAGGGATTAATTAACTTCCATTACACCCCATTTTTTTTTAAAGTTTCCTTTTTGTTTTAGGTTTATATTATTTGCAGTTTGCTTATGTGTTTGCTGTATTAAAATCTCAGTTTATGTCACACCCGCCCAAACCTGACATGACAAAGAGCTTTGTGCTCTGTGCAGTTCATTTTCATCACATGTACCTGTTTGCCCTGCTAACTGCCTCACACACAAGTGCCTTCCACAGTATTCTTGTACTCTCCCATGCCGCTTACTAAAAAATTTACTGACCCCATACTTTGTTTTTCCAGTGCTTCCTATTCAATTTCCCACTCCCTGCCCTCAACCTCCTCTCTTGTTATGCCTCCATCTTGGATTAGCTCTGGTTTTTTGACTTGCGTGTGAATTCTGATTCACTTTTTGGATCTTGTTTCTGGTACCCTTTGTGTTGAAAATGACCACAATCTGCATTTGACCTCTTCTGGGTTCTAATCTAGAATTAAAGTTTAAATGTCTGCTCTGAGGGTAGTGGTGACCCCCCTCCTGCCCCCCCGGGTGGCTTTGCTGGGCTAGGGTTAGACAGTAGCTGTTTTGCACCACAAACACGTTAAGAGTCATAGAGTCTTCTGCAAATCTCCTCACTCCCGGAGGCAGCAGATGTTTACTCATGTGACTCTGGCACTCCAAGCATTCTGGGAGAAAATAATGGATAATGGTTTCAGAGATAATTGCAGGAAGAGGAAATCAAAATCAGTCCAAATGGTTTTATTGTACTGCCATTCTGAACTTATTTTCCTCCAATTTTATTTAAATCTTTATTCTGCTGGAGGCTCTGTCATTGAGTGCGTGCTGGATTGTATGAGCAGATTTACAAATGTGTCAGGTATTTATATTTCTGTTTTGGCTATCAGTAGCACAGGGGCAGAGGATGCATGACCGCAAGGTTATCGGATTAAACTTGGAAGGTGTGTCTGCCATGAAAACCTTCAGGAAAGTATATCTTCAAAACTGCGTTGTTATAAAAGTTGTGTTTAAATTATTAGCATTATAAACTACTGTGGATTTAAGAGTAATAATTGAAGTACCTTTCAAAAGCTGCGTCTGATACTGTAATAACTAAAAGCTTTTAAATCGAGATGAAAATGTGGACTGCACTTCATGATAAAACTAGTTGTGAGTTGATGGTAAATATTTCTTGAAGGGCTTTTAAAAAATATGTAACATTTTATATATGCAAAATACATTGCAATACTTGGAGGGGGGGTATTTCATGCATAGATTTTTATGCCGTTATGCATTAAAAAATACATTATACATATATTCCTACAGTTTAATGAACATTTTGGAATTAAAAATTTTAATAACAAATTTTCTGTTTTATATGATTACAGTTGTCCCCCCTTAGCTATGAGTTGGCATTCTGCAATGTCACCTCAAGTTAGCTGTGGTCTAAAAATGTTAAATGCCAAACTCCAGAAATAAACAACAAATAAAAGTTTAAACTTTAGTGCCATTCTGAGTTATGCTGTCCCACTTCATACAAGCTGTATACACTATCCTCCTGTTAACCAAGACAGCGAGTAATACTAATTGACTATTACAGCACTTGTGTTGAAGTAACCCTTATTTCACTTAATATGGGTTTCTAAATATTGCTATTATTGTTGTGTTTTATTTTAAAAATTATCATAGTATGCATGTATAAAAAAATGTAGTGTGTGTATATACAGGGTGTGGTATTATCTGTGTATTTCACTAATACATGGGGGGGGCACGGCACGTATCTCCCACGGATACAGTGTAACTACTGTCCATTTATTTGGCGTGGATTATAATCATAGCACCACGTGAGTGGCAGTGGATTTAAGACTATATGCTTGGACATAGGAAGGTGAAAGGTCAGCTACTCACACTTAAAAAAAATAGCATCGCTTTAAGAAGGTTTTATGAGCCATAACACCAGAGCGGTTAGGTGTTCAGGATATGGTGTCAGGAATGTCTTCTCATCGACAACACCAGCCCCACCCTCCCAGCCCCCTTACCAATGCACAGAGACTATGGGTAACCAGAGCCTCCCTGTACGGCTAGCGTGATTCAGCCTGAAGGCAGGATTTATTGGCCACTTACGCGAGTCTAAATGATGGAAGCTCGTTCTCTGGATCTGCTTCAATACACGCCCAGCAGAATTCTCTGCTGATGATGCCACGTCCTTCTGTGCGTTTCCTGCTGTTTGGGTTTGGATCAGTTGTTAGCAGAGTTTAAGGAAGTGATTTCTCAGACATTGCTTTTACATAGCCAGGCTCTCTGTAATGGCAATGTACTGTATACATTCTCAATTATGACAGAAATTCAGAGAAATAAAATGAACCCAACTGGTACTTAAAACTGAATGGACCTGGATCATGTATTTGTTTCTTATGCCTTTGAGTAATTAAACTTTTCAGGATGACGAGTTAAAATAAATGATGCTTTTTACAAATGGTTAAATGGATTGAAATTAAAATTTACATTTTTTCTCTTACATACACTTTCATCAGCAGTCTTGTTTAATCTTCTGAGTTATTTTTGGGGGACTAATCCCAGAGGGACTGTGGTGGGTTGGCGCCCCGCCCTGGGTGTCTCCTGCCCTGCGCCCTATGTGCTCTGGGATGGGCTCCAGGTTTCCCCGTGACCCTCACCAGGAATAAGCGGTTAAGATAATGGATGGATGGATGGATAATCCCAGAGGGAAATGACTTCTCTGCTTTTAGCCCATACCTAGGGGGAACAGTGACCAGCCATTATTCAGTGCCCAGGGAGCTAGCATTGAGTGCTTTACTCAGGGACACGCCCACGAGGGAGGGGATTTAAACCAGGAGACATCTGCATCTCAGCCAGGTGTTTTACCCATTGAGCCACCTGGTTGTAAAACCTTGTTGTAGGTGTTCTTGATTTTGCGTTCACGTCTGCCCCTTTATTCACTGCTGAGTTGAGAAATTGCATTTGGTCCCCGGCAGTAATTTCAAAGTTGCTCAGGATCTAAAAAGTTTTGCATGCTGACCATAAAGTAATTCCCACCTGCTGTGTGTGCTTGACTGTTATAAGTTTGGGAGGATTCAAAACCATTAAAGTGTGTCTCTCACTATTCATTCAGAACTTCACACCACACAAAAGCAGCGGTAGTTAAACACAGGTGTTCTAGTGGATGTGTGTTTCTTGAGATGTATTTATTGCACCATCATGGTTCACAGATGGGTTTACAGTAACAGTGATGGCATAACCCATGAGTGTACCCTGTTTTATGTCCAGGAAAATGGACCCAGGAAGTTGTTTGGCTGTTTGGACTTTCTATTTTTGCGCAAGAGTTGAAATGGAACGAGTTACATAAAACCATATGTGATTATGCTGTAGGTCACCAGATGTCAAAATACTACTTTATAAAGAAATGGGGGGGGGGGGGGGGGGGGGGCCGTGGGTTTTTGTAAAGATAGGGAATTGTAAATTTGTGTATAAAAAAGAAAAAAAAAACAAAAC
>JABJVR010047180.1:0-14584 GCA_025773905.1 Chitala chitala | reverse complement strand
CCCCCCCCCCCCCCCCACCCACCCCCCCCCCCCCCCCCCCCCCCCCCCCCCCCCCCCCCCCCCCCCCCGCTGCCTGTGTCCTGAAGGGAAGGAGAAATTGAGGAATTAACAAGGAAAATCCTCCTCTTCCCATCCTCCCACTATAATCAGTAGTCAGTAATTACGTCTCACTGTCCTCTGTTGTCCTGTTCAATTTCTTCTTCTTGAAAGTGAGTTCTTTCTAATGATGAATTTTTTTAAAGTAAGGGAGGGTGGTGCCGATATTTTATAAAGTCTGCCTCGGGGGGTGGGGGGGGGTCTTATGTGGTGCCCCTTTCAAGTTACACAAGTTGCACCCTGGGCACCTGTCCTATGTGGCCCACCCTAGATACACCACTGTATTAGAGCATGCCTCACACTTCCCATGAGAACAGAAACACCACAACTCTTTGTTTAACCACATACGGCTTTCTAGAAGCCTCTTGTTTTGTTTTGCTTATATTCCCAGCTTCCTTCGTGTGTGTTTGATGTTTTCACCTTTACTCTGGTCCTTTACACTCTGGGCAGGACACACACAGACCTGAAAGGTTATAGGGTCTTTTTTGGTAATACCTCCCTTTGGCTGCAAAGGGAAAAGTGTGGACTTAAAAAAAAAAACAGTTTAAAAGCAGAATGACAGCCTGCTGTGGCAGACTCCCACCCTTCCAGGATTCTTTGTCCCTCCGCTGGTAGGCCTTGTCTGTGCTGTTCCCGGGCTGATCCCACTATGCACAGCGGTTATTGTGGATAACAGACAGGCGGGTGGAGGAAGGTGTTGGGGGGTTTACCTTCTTGTGCACACATGGCATCCTACTTCATGAGCCTACCAGTCGTAGTCGTGAGTGTCACTCATAGCCCATCTATGACGCAGCCCAGGTCTCCATTGACCAGCACAACGAGAGGAAGCCTCCTTCCTGCTCAGCTTCCTGCCTGCCATTGGTGCCTGCTGTGTCAGGTGACCAATCCAAGTGTGGGAGGGAAAAAACTGGTCCCTATCATAGGCCAGCATACATGTCAGATGGTAACTAGCAGTGAACAGTCCTAGCCTCTTCTTATTCTGCTTCTGCTGTCCTCCTGCCGTTTGATTGCTGGTCACCAAGCCCCCAGCTGTCAGCTGTGGCTCCACATCATGTTTGCACTTTCCCATGAAGCATACTCTGCATGCTCCTGACATACTGATAGCCAGTGTATAGCTAACATGGAATAGTAGTGGAAAGTATAACTGTATGGTAGAGGCCGCATGTCCAGTGTGAATACAAACCCAACTGACAAGCAGTTGTCTGCCTGCCATTGGCAAATGGCCTTTATGTAAGATGCAGCTTTTGCATATGGTCTCATACAAAGTCAAACACTTACAGTCATGACCATGCTTAGAGCACTGCAGCTGTGCAGTGCGTTTCCAAAGACCGGCACTTAATTTTACATATATCAGAGAAAACAAAAAGACAAGACATAACCAAAAAGTTACAACTGTTAATGTGCATACTTTGCAGTAATTACCAATTTCACTGTAGAACCTACAACCTATAGGTGTAGACCTACAACCTATAGGATTAGACAGCCCGCGCACACAGCATTGTACAGTACTGTATGGTACTGTAAACTGTGGATAAGCACTGGCTTGCTTATGCCTCATGATAAGTGGACTTTGTTCCACTCATTGGAACTGCACCACTGAGAAATACGTGTCTTCTGAAGTGTTTTCTTCTCATTAGCATCTGTGGATTGCTTTTGTTCTCCGCTCCGATGGACTGGCATTCCGCAACAGCTCTGTACATGTGCACTGCTGAGTTTACTGAAGGGAGAAGCCAAAGGCAGAGCCGTGGCAGCCGGTAAACACCTGAGGGCGGGTCGAGCCAGGATTAACAACAGGCGAGCAAAAATAACCTCACCAGGCTGTTCACTGGCCAGCCAGTTTTATACTAGTTAAACTGCCTCCAGCATTAATGACGGGCATGAATGGAAAAGCCTGCCGGACGCCACCTTTGTCCTATGCGATATAAACCTGAGCTCACTGCACTTGAGAGAGCTCAGTCTAAACACCATGTTTTAACAGCTGATTCATCTCCCATGGAGACATCAGGTGTTGACGCGTTTGATCAGCTGCTGTGAGAACTGCTTTTCCAGGACCCGTGGTCCTCTTTCTGAGCAGCGCAGACAGGGCACGGCAGAGGTGTGATAAAAAGCCTGACAAACTGCCGTGCACACGGGTGTATGGGGCCCCGGGGGTTGATTGGGTTCACTGTGGGATTTGAATGTATGGAATGACCAGGGCGTAGCCACTGGAATGTTATATTTTCCATCGTTCCCAGGGTGAGCAGGTAGCCAAGAATCGCCTCAAACATTGGCCTGAGGCAGCTGATTTACCGCCTTGGCCATTGTTAGGAATTTTACTTCCTGGTATGACTCTTAACAAATAAACAGGCGTGACATTGGCTGGGAAGTCCACATGCTTTGCTTGGTGGTAGTGGGGAGGGGGCTTGTGGTGGAACCTCTTAAAACCAGACCAAGTTCTTCTTTAATTGGGACAAAGATTAGAAAATAATACAGAATAAGGAATGCAACAAAAATGTGATGTTAACTCTCTTTTTGAACTGATGGAGACTATAGCTTGCAGCTAACAGTAGCATGCTCAGGTGTGGAAGATTGTAAAAGGGGTGTAAGGGACACCACAGGTGCTATATGGTCCATAAGGACAGAAGACCACATATGCTCACCAAAAAATGTCACACCTTCCTGGGATGTATGTATGGAAAGAGCTGACATGTTTCAGTGTACAGACCAGACAATTGAAGCGTCCTTGTTCTGGCAGAACGCCGTGGTTCTCATGTGCCAAGTTTTACGTGACCTTACCTAAACTGCCCGCTCAACTTCAGAAAGACTGACCATTTGCAGCCCACTCTAGGCCAGAAGATGATTGGCTGGTTTGGTTCTGAGAGTTCTGTGGTATGGAGTTCTGGACAGCCAGCCGGCTTCACGCTGGCTATAAGGCATGCATGCTGTGCAAACACATTTTTCCCAAGAAGCTTGTAACTTCTGGGCAGAAGATGACTTTGTAATTGAGCAAGGTGGGCCACCTTCCATGTTTGTACATGTTTGAAGATTCATAAATGGACCCATTGATAATCCGGGTTTGTCTATTTGTTCTCTCTCAGCAGAAAAACAACTGTGATCACATAGTTCAGTTTGTCTTCTGAATAAAAGTGAAGCAGCTGAACATCACCTCAAACTCAGCTCTAATATATACTTTTTAGTTTTATTTGGTGATATTCTTCATAGATGTGCTGCATACGGCCAGTTTATGAGTAAAAACAAGGAGGTTCTAGGGACTACATATGTTGGTATGTAAATCCGTGGGTGTAACAGAGTTCAAGATCAAGGCTTTAACAGGAATTAAATTTTTACCTCAGAGCACCTTTATCAAAAACAAAATCCATCCAGTGAGACTCTTTCACTTAACAATTTGTTGTATTGTACCCTTACGCTAAAGTTGTTAAAATTCATTGTTACCCCTCATCGAGCAACACCTGATAGCCCAGAATGATAAACAGGACTTTGGAACTCTGTACAATTTCATTAAAAATAAAAACTGAAATATCACCATTCTACTGATCATTGTTTGACATGATTCCACACTTCCTTTGGTGTTCGTTTTGGAAAATTCATTTAGTTGGACAGCAGATCTGTCACCGCACCCATAACAACGTCAGTCAGTCATCTTCTATACCGCTTCATCCTGTCACAGGGAAGCCTGGAGCCCATCCCAGAATATGGCGCAGGGCAGGGGACACACACATACTATGGGCAATTTGAAGACACCAGTCAACCTGACCTGCATGTCTTTAGACTATGGAAGGAAACCGGAGAACTCAGAAAAAATCCACCAAGCACAGGGAGAACACGTACACAGACCCAAGGCCTAGAGGTGCGAGGCACCGGTGCTAACCGCCACGCCACTGTGCCACCCCATAACAATGTTAATTTTAAAAATTGATACTGTGGGATGCCACAGAATGAACAGTCACAGGTTATACATAGATGTGTTTGCTTACAGCTGCAGGTGTATTTCCGATGAGGGACTCCATAACGCAATGGTTGACACCCCCAGGCCTGGTAGTTCTGCTAAGCCAAGATTGGACGAAGGGGGGAAGGACAAGATGAACTGCCAGATCAAGAGCAGTGTGATCTATAAAATTCAGACAAATTGTATTTCATCAAACATGCACTGATCCATGAAACATTTTTTCTTAGAATTTTGAAAAAAGACTTCCCCACTGATTATTCAAGGAACTGATATACATCCAAGCCTATTTTATGTCCGTTATATATTTCCTATTGTTGTCTCAACTGCCTAAAATGTACAGACAGGTCTCTAGGTACGTAATTCTGATATATGCAAATCCGTAATTACGCAAGGAATTTTGCAACATAAAATTTAGAATAAAATTTCTGAAAAGTGTCTCCAGAAAGAAATTCGAAATAAACACACGCCTAAAGTCAATGTGTATGTTGTTGTGGAAATTTAACGAGACGACCCTACTTTGTTCAAGCAATGTTTTATTGTTCCTTGTACAAGGAAGCCCCAGTGCTACTCTAATGATTGAGTGTACAGAAGAGCCCTGGAGGATGGGCTCATGGGTCTTTATAGACAGATTCGGTCACACCCCCAATGTGCTTATCTTCTTCTTATCTTCTTACCACAAAATTTTCCAGAGCTCATTTTAGCTGCAAACGAGGTTGTGATATGCACGAAAGGGCGAAAGTGCAGAGAAGGGCAAGAGGTCAGTGTTTGCTTTGAACCAGTTCAAACTAGTCTTGCGGTTACAGTGGCTGATGGTTCTCTTTTTTAGGCCTGCTTGCCTGAACACACAGGATAATTTCAGCATTTTCTGCCACATATGCTAGCCTACACACCTGGGAAGGCGATGCGGCTGGTCATATTTCTAGTCAATTTATCGTCAATTGTACATGAACTTGAATTTGCCATATCGATCGAGGAAAATCTGACATATGGGTTATGAAACACAATAATTAAGTATGTTGGCTGTACTACATTTCACAAAGTTTCTACATAATAAATAGAAATAGGTATATAATGATGTGAAAAATGGCTGTGGTGCCAACAGGCTGATTGACCACAAGGCTAGCCTTGCTTGAGGAAAACTGATAGTTTATTGGTATATAATATTTTTGCCTGTGTAAAACATCTGTAAGTCTGACAAAAATAGTGCCTGTTTTGAGGTAGTTATGGCTGACTAGCTTGTATGGATCTGAATCCATAAATTGTCTTCTCTGACATCCTGAGAATGCTGAGAACGTGATCATTATGGACGCACAAACGCCGGTGCAGACGTGAGATGCAACCCAGGCCAGGGTGTCGTCTTGGAGAAGAGCAGAAAAGATGTGATTTGGGAACAGCGGTGGTGGCAGGGGCTCCCTGTGCCGCGTGTTCCGAGAAGGTCACGCGTGGCCATTCACATCATGTTAGCTAGGACCCTGAGTGAAACCGGCAATCTGCTCCAGCCGTTTAGCCAACACGAATTACATGGATGGCAGCACTTCAGCAGTACAGTCACGGTCTACGTTTAAGTCCATGTGACAAATAAGTGCGGATTGTGTCTCTAGATTGAGTGTTGAGGCTTTTCCCTCTCCCGTGCACGACTGCACCAGAAAGCAGTACGAACCGGACGGCGTTAGTGAGCTACCCCTCTTTGGGCTTTGCAGACTGGGCCCCTCCTGTTTGAGCTAGTATGGAGTGGGTCACCCTCATTTGAACTTCCCATTTTGTGTTATGATCGCTTCACCTCATGCCTTTTAAATTGTAGCTCTGAATTCCGCATATAATGCTGTTTTGTACCAAATTTCATCTCGCATGCTGGCCATCTTCCATGCCAGCTGCAGCAATTTTTTTTTGTCTTTTCAAAGCCCTTTTAAAGAACCTTGAAGCTTTGTGTTCAGAAATTGAATAATCACAAGCTCTAAAAAAAAAAAGATAGCATCTGTGTTTATGTGGACGTTTAATGAACGTACAGAATTCATTAGCCAGCGCTTTCTTGATTCCCCTCAAATCCTGCCTCTGATCACCAGGGTAAGACACAGAACTCAGCACCTTTATAATAAGTGTTATGCTATTCCCTTGACTTATCTGTTATGGTACCCCACCCAGAGGGACTCTGTGATATATTAGATCAATAGGAAACGCCTTGAGCACAAACACCAGGCCCTTTCGAAGGTTCCTTTCCCCTGGACTTCCTCCATGTGGCCGCTCTGATCGGGCCGCTCTCAAGTCCACTGACCCGCTGCTCTTGGAGGTAAAACTGTAGCCCTTGGCAACCGCCGAGGAAATCTATTCTTTCATTTATTGGTTCTTGTAACCCGTGTTGTTCTAAGAATTAAAAATAAAAGGACTGGAATAATGTGACGGCAAAATAAATATTCAAGGAGTTTTAGGATCTGTACTGTGACTGTGTTGGTTAGCATTATTTGTAACATGAAAGGTTTTTTTATTTTTTCTAAGGGGCTGAGAATATTATTTTGTGGCATCAGTTAAGTGTCCACTTTGTATTGTTCCTTTTTGCCCTATTATCGTATATGTATTGAATGAACAAAAAAACATTTCGGTTTTCTTAGGTTTTGTGTTTTATGGACTCCTTGAAGGACAAATGTGGCTGTTGCTTTAGGAGTCTATGAAGGTATTCGTGTACATATTGGCACTGGTGAAATGCCTACACAGTTTTTTACAAATGCAATTTATAGCAGACCCACACTTATTTGTTGGGTTAGGGACCACAGCACTGGTGAGTGGTAAAAAATTAATTTAGCTTGCAGGTGCGTTTTGGCCACCGAAACACATAACGCATTATATGTCACTTGCAGGTGCGTGTGAAAGATAACAAGTAATAGAAATATTGCCAATTAATATGCAAAACAGGTGGTGAAACGTGATGAAATAGGGCACCATGGGGTGAGGGAACAAGAAGTAATTACTACCTGAAAAGTGCCGAAAGTCACAAAATACGACCAGTGATACAATTGCAATCTGCTGCATAGCAGTTTTATACACTGTGTAAAAGAAAACTATGGCCCATGGTTTGTCATACTCAGGTCCCCAGCAAGAAAATGAAACCCTTTGTGCCATTGGATCTGTGATTACAAGCCCCAGGGCTCAAAGGGTACATCTATTTACAGCTACATTTTTGAAGATGCTCTGCCTTGTGCTGTCTGTACGAGTCACAGCTGTCAGCATGGCTCTGTTATGCATTAGTGCAGAGTCCAAGATTATTACAGTTGTGCTGGGCCCATTGTGTTAGTTTTACGGTTCGTTGGTGGTTCTTCCTGTGTCTGAGTCCTACGTAGACAGCCTGCTGGCTGCATAAACATCCCAAAGACTTAACTGACAGGATTAGGAGGCTGTTAAAATTAAAATATATGATGCAGTTTGCTCAGTTTTTGAAATAACACAAATGTAGATTGTATCCTACTGAACATTTTAAAAGTAGGCACAACATGTATTTTTATTTATTTTTTTATCGGAGTTAACATTTAGATGTCCTGAATTAGCTCCAGCTGACTTAGCCATTAATCAAAGACAAGCATATCAAATCAGACATGAGCCTGGCAAAGAGGAGTAGGTTTGGTTTTTTGTAATCGTTTCCCTCCTTAAGTTGCCCAGAAACTGAGAAAGACCTCAACACAGCGCAGATCTGTCTCTGACTGGGGTCTAAGGTATACTGGCACTTAGATGATGCAGCAGGCTTATTCTGACGTATGATGTCATCATCCAGCTCATACTTCACTGGTCCCAGTAAGGAAAGAAGCTTTCTCTTTGGTAAAGATGACGTGTGGGTTTTCACTTTGACCAATGGGATCGGTTCTTTTGAGAACTTAATGGATGTGTCTCCTGTCCAAGACTAATTTATTTTTCAGAGTTCAGTTTAATGCTGTGGGTATTCATATGAATCTTAGTCTTCTCTAAATTTGTAACTGCTTTCATATTTTGATTTCAGCATTATTAAAAAATTATGCATCTAGGATGTGGATTGATGACATACCGATAACATAAGTATTAACAGCTGATGGTGGTCATTTCCAACACAGAAAAGATTTTCTGCCAGCACCTTACATGTGGGATGAACCGTCTGTTTTCACATGTTCGTGTTTGTGGACACATCAGCAGGGATTACTTTGAAAAGCAGAGAATATGTACATGCAGACTTCTCAGCCGTGACTCTGCAGGGAATTTCACCAAGCCAACCAGTTCATGTGCGGCGGGTGGCGACTCCTGACATCCTGAGCCTTGTTCTACAGCGTGGACCCCACCCGCGGGCATCTGTGTCTCAGATAGCATCGCTTCCTGCAGGAAAATCTGTGCACGGGTCTCCCCCCCCCTACCCCAAGTCCCATCCCCACCGACCTGCTCCTTCCCCTGCGCTTCCAATATTTCTGTCAGCAGATCAAAGATGGCCGACATTCTTCTCTGCCTCTTAAAAGTCCCTCGGTGTGTGTGTGGTCCGCCTCCACAGACGATGTAATGTTAGGCCAAGCCAAGCTGCAGCCTGTCGCCCATAGCCTGCCAAGGTCGTCCGCTGGGGGAGGGGCACCATGCTCCTGATGTCCCTCAGCCTTGCCCACCTGGCAGTGAGAACACTTTGAGACTAACTTTATCAGGTCTACCTTTTCCACAGGTGTGGCTGCTTGACGTAATTCTTTTCCCAGCACACCTTTGACGATCTCACAGAGGTAAGAAACCCACAGTGTGGCCTCATGACCCAGGGACCGGACTGCTCTGCTTCTCACATGCTCTGTGGGCGAATAAGTGAGCGCTGTGTCAGAGCGGCTTAGCAAACCTTCTCTGGAAAGGGCGTGAACGCGGAGCGGTGAGACAGCCAGTGGCCGGAGGTGCGACTTCCCTGGGTTCCACCTATGAGAGCAGCTGTCGAGGCTGTTGCAATTCCTCTGCATGAATCCTGTGGAAAGTGTTCGGCTGGGTTTGGTGAATCAGAGGCTGATGAAATAATTTTCGTTTTATTTTTTATCACCTTATCTGTAGTCCTGCAGGAAAGAGAAGAGCAGACCAAAGAATAAACCATAACTATATATACACTGATAAGTGATAGAATTAGGACCACCCACCTAATATTGAGTAAGTTCCCTTTTAGCTGCCAAAACAGCACTGACCTGTACAGAGCATGGACTTCACTAGAGCTATGAAGGTGTGCTGTGGTGTCTGGTGCCAAACCGTCAGTAGCAGATCCTGTAAGTCCTGTAAGTTGCAAGGTCTCCATGGGTCAGACATCTGTAGGATATGCGTTTTTCCAGCACAGATGCTCAGATGGATTGAGATCTGGAGAATTAGGCAGCCAAGTTAATACCTCGAACTCAATGCTGTGTTCCTCAAACTATTTTTGAATAATTTTTGCAGCGTGGCAAGACGCATTATCCCGTGGAAAGAGGCTACTGCTATCATTAAATACCGTTTCGAAGGGGTGTACTTGGTCAGCAACAATATTTAGGTAGATGGTACGTGTCAAAGTAACATCCACGTAAATGGCAGGACCCAAAATTTCCAGAACATTGACAAAAGCATCATACTGCCTCCACCAGCTTGCCTTCTTCCCATACTGTCTTCTGGTGCCATCTCTTGCCCATGTAAGTGACGCACATGCATCCAGCTATCCACATGATGTAACAGAAAATGTGATTCATCAAACCAGGTCACCTTCTTCCATTGCTCCAAGGTCCAGTTCTGATGCTCACGTGCCCATTGTAGACAGTTTTACCGATGGACGCAGGTCAGCACGGGCACCCTGACCGGTCTGTGGCTACGTAGCCCCATACGCAATAAACTGACATGCACTGTGTGTTCAGAGCCCTTTGTATTAGAACCAGCAATTTGAGCTACCATAGCTTTTCTATTGGATTGGACTACACGGGCCGGCCTTCGCTCCCCACGTGCATCAGTGAGCCTTGGCTGCCCATAACCCTGTCACTGTGTTCCTTCTTTGGATGATTTCTGGTAGGTCCTGACCACTGCAGACTGGGAACATCCCACAAGAGCTGCAGTTTTTGAGTTGCCCAGACCCAGTCATCTAGCCATCACAATTTGGCCCTTGACAAAGTCGCTCAAATTCATACATTTGGCCCATTTTTGGTTTGCTTCCAACACATCAGCATCTGGGACAAAAAACATGGTAACCTGTGTTATTCACCTCACCTGTCAGTAGTCATAATGTTATGGCTGATTGGTGTATATAAAATCATGTCAGCCGTGCCTCTGTTAACACCACCAACATAGGTGATGAATGTGTTCATTATGCAACATGTGACATGTTTCTAAATATGGAGGAAGAATTTCTCATTACCTTGCCCCTTTCATTTCTTTCTTTATCTCTACTGCACATTTGGATGTACGTGGCGTGGTGGTTAGCACTGTCGCCTCGCACTTCTAGGCCTGGGCTCGATTCCCGCCTCGGGTCTGTGTGTGTGGAGTTTGCATGTTTTTCCCTGTGCTTGGTGGGTTTTCTCTGGTTTCCTCCCACAGTCCAATTTAGTGTGTCCAAATTGCCTGTAGTGTGTGTGGTGGGTTGGTGCCATGGCCTGTGCCCCCTGGGATGGGCTCCAGGCTTCCTGCCACCCTGTGTTGGACAAGCGGTATAGAGAATGGATGTATATGATGTTGTACAACACCTACAATTTTTCAATATCTGCAATTTCCTGTGTAAAGTGCTTTGAGGCACATTGTTGGGAAAGGCACTATATAAAAATGAATTGAATACAGTATTTTAAATTGGAAAGCTTAAAGGTCTTTTTAACTGGTTCCTTCTTAAATGGTTTATCCTTTTTATAAGATAATCTGTTATATACACTTAAGATCAACTGAAGTCTCACTGTGCGCTTAACATGCCGATTTGCACTTTGCTGAAAGTGTTTTGTGGTTAACAGTACAGGATGTTGGACAGAAATGTTAAGGTACCAGTAATTGATAGTTTCATGTCAACAGTAAGTTTAAGTGTGAAAATTAGTTAGTTCCACTTTAAAAGGATAATTTAAAAAGAAATACAAAAATGAAATAAAGAAAGCAAACAAGAAGTTATGCAACACACAAAACATTTTATAATGTGTGTATTGATATATATATATATATACTGTATATGTGGGTCACACCAGGGGGGAATTTGACCCACCCTGACATCCTGTGTCCACCTTCCATTGACTCAGCATATGTGTGACTGCCAGAACACAGCAGAACCACTGCGTCTCACGACGGCTTTGTGCGAAACGTCATGATATCATCTTGTATTATGAAACAAACTTATCATTCCACGGTTTCCCGGAAATATTCAAAACAAGGTTTGTTTGTACAATTTATCTCTCAACTCCCAAATGCCCGTGATAAACAGTTTTCCTACAAGAGAATATTTCTTACGTGCCTCGTGAATTTGCAAGATAACTTATCGTGCCTCCGTGTAATCGTGGGTCAGAAGTTTTTCTCATGAAGTAACAACCTATGTAAGAACAAAAGCCGAACGTCCCACTGATCGGCGAGCCTCCCCGAGCCCACAGAATGGCGCCGTGTCACATGACACGGCAGCCTATTTCCTTTGGTGATAAATTCATTTCCCTCATGTTTCCGGTTTCTTATTGAATTATGTCAAGAAATGCGTTTTTCCACAGAGTTGATTGAGATTTTAGGATTTCCAGGTCACTGAAAAGCAAATGAAAAGAGGAACCTTTCATGGATATATAAATAACATGTAAAATTGGGAAAATAAAAACCATCACAGTTTACCTCTCATTAAACCTTGGCAAAAAAACTTACAAATTATCCACAGTTTTCTGCGTTAACTGTTTTCCATTCCCAGCTGTCAGCATGGCGTTGTATTTTGCATGGCTTTACTTTAGTTACCCAGTGAAGTTAACGTCTGTAATGAGTAATCTTTTGTGAATTCGGCTGTGCCCCTAAAACGTTTGATTTAGGATAACTAGCAGCAGGACTGCTTTGTGATGTTAGCCTCTAAGGTTCAAATGTTACTGATATCAGACTGAAACGATAACAGAACGTAGCAGTACTTTCACTTTTTAAACTTTTTCAAATTTGTTTTGAGAATCTGTGTCTATTTAGGTAAGCATTCACATTTCGGATTTCTACACAGGTTTAAATGCCCCATCACACACCTGAACGCAGCAAACGGGCCGTCCCGTGTAATTGAAACCAGGCTCGGAAGAGCAGGGAGAGGTCCGGCTGGGTTCACAGCCGGGGACGCCGTTAAGGGAAATAAACAGGCCGGCCACGTGGCTCGTCACCCCGGGTCGGGCCGGGTGCTTCCCGGATCAGGCTGTGTGGACAGCTGCTCAAGAGTGGGTGGGGTTCCGTCAAAATACACGCTGGCAGGGAGGAGCAGCCTTTTGTTACCGTTCCCACATATCTGGGGTGCCTGGAAGGGAGAAGAAAAGCCAGCTGTTTGCACTGAGGATTAGGAAAAACCAGTGAGCTGTCATTTTCCCAGATGGTGCTGCACATGTGATCACTGTTACGGTGTGCGCGGTTCATTATTATTATTTTTTTTTTTAACAAAGGTATACCAAAGGTCAGGATATAAGTTCATCTGTTTGCAGCAAAATTACTAACTTTACTAACTGTCCCTTTTGTAACTGGTTTGCCCGTGTTTGTGTGTCTGTGTTATTGTAAGCCACCCACCTCAGTGAACAGTGTCCCCTCTCCCCGCTTCCTGTTGTCCCCAGTGCACACTCCACATTGGCACGTTTACTGTCCATTTCACGGTGGTTGTGGACCCCATATCCAGAACCCCTCCTTTAAATGTTTCCATTTCTGTCAATCAGCATGACTTGGACTGTTGAAATCTAAGATTAATTCATTTGAATTGTTGCTCAGTTTTCTTTTTTTTTTTTACTTTTCTAAAATTTTACAGGCCACTTATGATAAAGATCAGCTGAATTTAAGATACAGGTCTTGATAATAGAAACCATTCCAGTGTCAGTAAGTTTCCTTTCAATTTTGGGGGGGGGTGCACTATTTATGGCATTCCATCCATTACATGATTAAATTAATCAGGATGCGTGATGACTGGGGGGGTACGATTAGCTTTTCTCCAAACGTTGAGGGGGGCGGGGGCATGTCCCCCCATGCCCCACAAACCCATCCCTTTGCACTCCCCAAGCGTGAGATGTAAATAGACGTAAAGCAAGTAGGCGTATTACGTAACTAAGGAATGTGTCATGAAACTCTTAATGTAGGACTCTCCAACAAAGTACAATTATTAGCCTTTGATAATAACAGTGACACAAACTGCGTCTTATGAACATACGTAAAATGGGCCTTTCCCATAACCAGTCGTATGTACAAATTAAGTAACTATATCTGGTAAGTCAGTAGGTCAGATCTTTGCTCTACATCCGCCTCCCTGTTTTTTAAGCAAAACAACCTCCCTTCATGTTTCTCATGGTTTTTATGTGTAAAATGTGTATTCTATTACTGTTAGAATTTTATTATTGATATAATTATTATACTGATTATGCTGATGACTCATGCTGCTCATAAAGTGTTAAGATAAACTATGTCTATTTGTGTTATGCAACAAAATAATTTACACACACAAACTGATTATCCTTACTTTGTTTATAAATGCTGTAATTGTGTTTGCTTTGATATGCCCGGTGAGAGTTGGGAGAAAGGGGTTTTCCACGGATCAGGGGGATGTCTTTTTGACTAAATCCTGTCACAAGGTGGATTCTTTAAGAATGAGAAACAAATGTATTGTGGTCGACAGTGTACATCTGAAGAGTCCTAGAACTTTCTGGAAGAATGTGGGACAACCGCACAGAAATAGTCCAGTGTGCCTCCTGTATAGACAGAATGGTGAATGTTACTTACTGTCACATCTCAAGAAGAGATGGACTCTGTGGATACCCTTGTGCGTGTTCCCAGTGCACTCTGGGAAGATGTCAAGTCTTAATCTGAACCCGTCACCCAGGAAGTGTTACAGCTTGCGGAGGTCAATTGAGGTGCCTTTTATATTCTCTTCCTAATTAATATTTCCATTAGGAATTGTAATAAATCATAAAGTTTTCAACATGTTCTTTACAAGCATACTTACAATTGTGCTTTTAATGCAGAACCTGGATTTGGATTTTTTTTTTTTCTTTTGGACCAGTGTAATAATTTTTTTTATATATATTTTTTTCCAGACGGTAACGTCTCTGTGTTGCTTGGCATGTTTTGGTGTCTCTGGCTTGAAGTCCCCATGTCACACTTTGTCTGGGACGTGTTTAACACAAACGCGAACACAAAATCTTTCCTTTGTCTTTGCCCTTCTGGAGTTTGTCCTGGCTTCCTGTCTGGCGCACATCAGTTTGCACCGGTGCTGCTTGCTGCTTCAGTTGTTCTGCCAGGCCTGCCCCTAGCATGCCCTTCCTCTGGAGATATCCTATCCTCTCTGTGGAGCCTTTTCTTTGGGGGGGGGGGGGGGGGGGGGGGGGGGGGGGGGGGGGGGGGGGGGGGGGGGGGGGGGGGGGGGGGCGCGGCCCCGCGGGGGGGGCGGGCCGCGGG
>JABJVR010047179.1:71962-106442 GCA_025773905.1 Chitala chitala | reverse complement strand
GTCGCTGACCCGTCGTGTAGTGTGAATCGCTGTGTCGCTGACCCGTCGTGTAGTGTGAATCGCTGTGTCGCTGACCCATCGTGTAGTGTGAATCGCTGAGTCGCTGACCCGTCGTGTAGTGTGAATCGCTGTGTAGCTGACCCGTCGTGTAGTGTAAATCGCTGTGTCGCTGACCCGTCATGTAGTGTGAATCGCTTAGTTGCTGACCCGTCGTGTAACGTGAATCGCTGTGTCGCTGACCCGTTGTGTAGTGCGAATACCCCTGTGACTTCATCATATCCTCTCTGCCAGCTGCAAGCCGTGTGTTGTGGTTTGGACAGCGGCCTAAAGTGTTTCAGAATCGTGTAGTGTGAACAAGGGTTTAAACGTTTGTCATATGTTTATCATATTTTTTTGGTAGCAGGTGGAGATTTTCTGTAGCTTTTAAAACTTTCTTCTGTAACTGTTGTAATGCTTGCTGTGAGGCAGCTCAGAGGAAGAGGACCAGCATACACCAGAAGTCACACCTGGTCAAGCTGGTTCTTATGTGTTCTCCTCTGTTGTCCAGCAGTGTCATCTGCTTTAGAAGTCTCAGATCTAAGCTTGGTCAAGTTCTGGGTCTTCTAGCGTGTCCACTAAAACCAGTGCTTGCTTCGTGACTTTAATTCTGCTTATTAATGTAGACTTGAACAGATGTTTGTCAGACTTTTATGACTGATTCTTCAGCTCTTAGTAAGTAAATGGTAAACCATCAGTGTTTCAGCGAAGAATCTAATTAGCTTGTATATGTCCGCCTACAATCTCTTTGTGCCAGAAAAATTGCTAATAAAGATTAGCCACACTGACTTTGTTTAAAAATAGTTCTCCATAAACCACACAAGGAAAGTTGATTGATGTGGAACACAGCTTTGTTCTGTAGTGTGTGCTGCTTCGTATGTGTGGGGGTTCGAGTCTGCTTCTGACACTGTTGCTATGTATTTCAGAGAACAGGAATGGTTCTCCTTCTGGACGCAGGGCCTCACAGGCCCGGGCTAAACCCAAAGACCCACGTGCCCCAATCAGTGCCACCATGCCACACAGGACTTCGGAATTGGGCCCCTTCTGCACTGTCTACCCTTCCAAGGGCTCTCGTGGCAAGTCGTGGTGGGTTCCTGCCTTAAATCTTTCACCTGAACTAGAGATCCAGTCTGTTGTGGCTCTTTGAGTGTTTAATGTCTGGTTCACCCTGTGGCTTTCACTTTGCAGTGTGTCCATCTCAGCCGTGGCACAGGAGAGGATCCCCTGTCTGGAGAGAGTGGAACGAGGGCACAATCGGCTCAGCTGTACTTCATCCTCCTCTTCATCCTCTTCAACACTCCCAGTACCTCACAAGTCCCAAGAGAAGGCCCTGAATGGCAGAGCGTTTTCTGCTGGACTGGCTGTGTTTGAGAGGAGACCAGAAGCTCCACCCTCTCCATACTGCAGATGGCCAGACTCCTCCCCCTCAATGACTGACAGACAAGCAAATCAGGAAGCTCCTCCTTCTCCTACAAATAAGCGTTGTGTTGTACCAACTGTTGGCCTGAAGAAAATGACTGTAAATGACATCAAGGGCAATAAGTCAAGCAAAAGGCTGTCAGGTGAGGATTTCTGTACGTTATGTTTCTCGTTTATAAGAAAACAAGAATAAAACTGTTGAGTGCCCACTTGCCATGGTTTTGTGGCTCCCTGTTAGTGTTCAGTGCCCTGTTGTTTCAGCGCAATATTGATACTGTCAATGTTGTGTCCATCAGTGAAGGCGTTAGTCAAGGAGGCAGCCTTTATTTACAAGGGAATCGATGGGGGGGTTTCATTGACACAGATAGGCTGGATATGGGTATGGCCGCATGCTAGTACTGCTAAAGAGCTCGTTAAATACTCTTTAATTTTAACATTTAAATCATGTACAGATGATCCCCGAGTTAAGATGGGTCGAGATAGGAGGCAAACGTAGCAGCGTATGCGGTACGATACGTTGGGACGCTGCCGGGACGTACGCGTCTCCCGCCTTGTGAGATGCTTCATTCTCATCAGCTGTCTCGGTGTTAGAGCGCGGATTCTTTCTGTGTTTTTGGTGTTTTGGCCGTGTCTCAACTTACGATATTTTCAAGTTATGATGGGGTCATTGAAACGCATCTCCATCGTAAGTCGGGGACGACCTGTATATGGTTTCTTAATCTCTTTATCCAGACCACTATTTGGTAAATTGATTTAGTTCCCTGGTATTTTCTGCTTAAAGGTGTGCCTGTTAAGTTAATTCCACTACAATCAGTGATGTTGTTTCCAAGGTAACACGGTCATGTACCAGTTATGGGCTAAAAAAAGATACGTTTAAAATAATTTTAAACATAAACATTCACAGCTTTTGAAGTTGTAGTTTGAAATCTGATTAAAGGGATCTACTGTCACACTTTAAATCTTGTCGATCATCATAACATGTTCTCTCTTATTTCTCGCCGTTTAAGGAAGGGTGTTTGATCCTAACAAACACTGTGGTGTGCTGGACCCTGAAACAAGAAAGCCGTGCACGAGATCTCTGACCTGCAAGGTGAGCCATTTCCTGGCTTCTGATTGGGTGTGTACTGATTGGGTGTATGAGTCATCAGCGCCCCCCCACTGCTCCTCCCTGTTTGTGCATCTTAGTCAGTACCACCTTTATGATAAACACGTCAAGTAAAACTGGCATCCAGCTGGGTGTTTACTTCCACCTGATTGGGATATGGTTTGGAAGCATTTCACAATATGCTTATTGCCTTCCTTGAGAATTTATCTACCTGATTATGATCAGTTGAGAAACAGTGTGTAGGTGCTGAGAGGACTGCCTGTTGTCTCCAGACGCACTCTCTGACTCAACGGAGGGCAGTGCCCGACCGGAGGAAGATGTTTGACACGCTGTTGGCTGAGCACAAGAGTCGGGCAAAGGAGAAAGAAAAGGAAAAGGAGAAGGAGAAGGTCTGCAAGCAGGAGCAGCAGGCAAACCGTGCCACCGTGTCAAAGGAGCCGAAACGGCCACAGAAAGAGGCTGCAAATGGCCACTCCGGGAGGTCAGCTCTGAAGAACAGACTGGCCAGCCTTTGTGTGCCAATGTGGGTTTCTGCCTGAACTTTAAAGCTTTACATGGCTACTGTAAGATACATTCGTTGCTATGGTTTAAGATGTATGTTCTTTGTCTTAGAAGGTAACTTGAGAAAATTGATCCCTGCATTTAAAGTGTTGCAAAAAAAAAAAAAATAGTTAGACTCCTTATGGAGAAATGCTAAAAATTAATTAGTAAATTCAGGGATTTATTTATTATTTTGCCCTGCAACAGAGGTCTGAAGTTCATTGACTTGAAATTTGTGATGCCTATGTTGGGTTCTTCATGCCATTTTTGCAGAACGGTCTGAATGTATCTGGGTGTTTGTAAACAGATTACCTGCCTTGCTGTACTCAGCAGGTCCACACCTATCCCTGTTCACTTATAAACTCTGAGGTAATACATCTGTATACTTAACAGCTACACAATTTATTGAGCCTTGATTCGTGTGCTCACACTGCAGTCATTCCTGCTGATACCTAAAAGAAAGTCGGTTGATTAGTGGTTTGTCCAGAACTGTACCAACTCTTGTCTCCTGTCCACCCAGGTTACCAGGGACTGGGGGTGTTAACACTGTTAACACCATGGCACCAGTCTCCTGCCCACGATCTCCGGCCGGTCCTTCGACCCTCTTCTCTGCAGCAGAGGTCAGCAGCCGGTTGCCTAGCGATGACATGGAGGCTGAATGTGACAGCCCACAGGACACTGACGGAGCCAATTACCACCGCTCCCCACAGCACCCGAGTCCCATGGCTGTAAGTCTGGGGAGGGGATGTCCTGAAGTTGGCGAGTACCCCAGGTTACACAATGTCCTTCCCCAAACCTGTTCCTTAACTCTGCCTGTTGTTCTTCTGCCTGACAGTGCTGTGTGTTTGGCAGCCGGCTGATTGGCCGCGGGTGCTACACTTTCAACAGGAGGTGGGAGCAGTTCTGGCTGGCATCGTTGCACATGGTGGAGAAGCACGTCAGTGTACAGATGTGGAGGTGAGCCTGCCTCAGGTAGAGGCAGAGAGCTTCCGTGGGCTTCTCTGTGGTGTACCTGAAGAGGTGCGCACGCGCGCACGCACGCACGAGCAGGAAGTTAGGGTTAAGGACCAGACAGGCATTTTAAAATTCCATGATAAAATCTCCTATGGAGTCTGCTTTGCCCCTTTGGGCTGTACTGAAATTGATCTCCTGGGAAGAAATTATCCATGTTCTAATGCATTAACACTGAAATGACTGTTTCACACACTTCAGGAAGGTCCCACAGGCTGACGAGCACCCTGATCCGTCCCCTGGGCTGGTCACAGACCTGCTGCATCCCCAGCCTTCACCAGTCAGCAGCACAGTCCTGCTGCCCTCAGACCGCACCAGCACCTATCCCATGTGCCCTCCCCTGGTGTCGACAGGCTCATGTTCCTCTCTGCCAGACGAGCCCTCCCTGATGGATATCGCTCCTGCCTTCCCACAAAGTGGGGGAGAAACGTTTGGTGTCCCGAGCTCAATCCCGGCCACGGTCGCTTTTCTGGCTCCAGAGAAACAGGCCAAAGTGAAGCCTGGAACGGCCCAGAGGTTGCACAGACACGTGTCTAGCGTTGGAGGAGACCTTAGGGTTCAGAAGAGGAAGAGCTCACCCTCTCTGGTGCCAGCTTCAGTGCCAGCTCCCACAGGTTTCCCTTGCCTTGCTGTCCCCTGTACAGCTGATAACGCCACATCGGCCCACGGTGCCATCCCTGACACACTAGGGCACACTGGGACGCAGCCCAAAGTTCCTGTCAGGTACACCAGCTCTGATTCGACCCTGTTCCATGCCTTCCCTGGGCTCCATACCCATTCCTCTCTCAGCCAGTCTCCGGAGAGCAGAAAGAGGAAAAACTACAACCCTTACAGCAAATCCAGCAAAGTGGCCAAACTGGGAGAGCTGGACGGCGTCCTCAGGAAGAGCAACTCCGGCCTCCTGTCCAGCGTCCCTGAGTCAGCTCTCTCCTCCCTCCCTCACCAGGTGAGCATGCAGGCCTGTTAGAAGGCAGGGGGTATGCTGTTCCAGCTGTTCCAGCTCTTCCAGCTGTTCCAGCTGTGAGCCCGTCTGTGCGTTTCTCCCTCGTGCAGTCATTAAGGGGATGCTGTCATGGGGGCGTCAGTGTCAGGCTCTGTGTTTTGTCGTTGCAGCCAAAGGTACAACACTGATTTGAATGGCCTGGGCTCCTGGATGAGTTTTACAGCCTAAATGTTTTGTTCGACTATCGGGAATCAGGACCAGGAGCTACAGAGAAGCAGTTACCCTTGGACTAAATGGGATTGTATCACCTCATCCCTGAGCTTTGGATGTAAGCGAACTCAACCGGCGGATTTCCTTCTCCGTCATGTGGACGTCAGGGGCTCATCATACTGTCTTTGTTCACTATCAGTCCACTTGTCACACGTGCCGCTGTTATTGGACACAAAACGGACTCGCTCCTTGAGCTGTCTGTCTGACAGCGTCAGGAGAACTCTTTGATTTAAACTGATGCCAGGATTTTTATGACTTCCGGTTCCATACAGCTGTTCGTTTTCAGACTGCTCGTGCTGAGGCTGGCTTCTACGTCACCGCTGAAGTACACACGCTTCATTCATATTTATGACATTTCAAATATCTGTTCTGGTTCATTTGGGGGGGGTTGTATCATTGTTTGCAGTGGAAGTTTATAGTTCATTTCTAGCAGGGATGTCATGTTTTGTTAATCTGGGGGCTGTTCCAGTCTACAAGACTGACACAGTGTGGTTTGAGCCTGTCATCTACTGACAGGCAGCAACATTTAGTCGGAGACGGAGACCTGAGCCCCACTCGTGACACGGTGTTAAAAGTGCACTTAAGCAGTTCTCATGTCTAACTGAAGCAGACTGGAGAACCGATAACTGAACTTTAAACCAAGGGAATTTTATTATACTGTTTATTTTTGCAAAGTACATTTTAATATGTGATGAAGTCATATTTCAACCTTTAAATATTGCAAGGAAGACTTTTGAGTTTTGTGTTTGTTTCTTCCCCCCACTTGCCACAATAATGCTGCAAATGTTTATAATCCCTTTCAAAGGCAAAAGCGCCAACACAGTATTTCCATTGAAATTAAAAAAATATTTTTGTATTTATTACTGTTCTTTCAGACCTGAAAGCATTTAGATAGTTTAATGTTCTCGTTAAATCAAGATCTTGCAGGTAGTACGTTGTCCAAAGAGGAACATCGTTACTTGATTCACTGGGTTAATCTCACACAGTCCCATTATGACCACACACTGAAGTGACTTTGTTAAAACCAGTGACTGTGTTCTCGGAAGCGAACACCACTCCCCACAGCTGTTTAAAAGATCATACTTTTGCTCGTGCATTAAAACTTCTCAGCATGTAATCGGTTCTTCTCTGGCTGTAGTGTAGTTTATTTTCTACTGTGTTTTTCTTGTTTGCTACCCCTCCTGTAGCCATATGTTGAAACAGAAGCAGTGAATAGTGTTTGCATATCCGACTGTCAGCTCTGGGTTAAACAGGATAAGAAGTGATGGTAATTGGCTATGATGGCACTTCAGAATTATTACAAACTGGAAACCTCTGGTAAAATCGCAGACATACAGCACAAACTTGATAATAGTGAAATTGAAAGCAAATTTTATTATTTCAAAAATGTAATGTTTATTTTGTATTTAGTCTTTAATTTTTCTCATGAGTTTCGTCATATTGCTTCACCAGTAGTGAGCCGTACATTGCTGTGTGTTTCTGATTGGTCTGCTGTGGCCTAGTGTAGCATTATAATGTGTACACGGTTCTGATTGGACTACTGTGATTGGCTGGAGCATACTTGTCATGTGTCCGTACCTAAGTGAGAATGCATCTGATTGGTGTATTTCTCTCTCCCTGACTCATGCATTTTTAAACTCATACACCATTTTCTTGGAGACCTGTGGTTGTACACACCTCATCACTCTCAACGTTGTTGGTGAACAAGGTGACTGGGATTATTCTCCTGTCTTTTTGCAATCCGAAATCAAGGCAGCTCCCTACCACGTAGACCTTCATGTCTCAGCTCGTCATCTCGATTTACTGGTTTTCTTCTGTTTCTGCATGTGAAGCCGTCTGTTGTGTTTAAGTGTCTCTCTTTTGGACTTAGGTGGAACATTTTTGCAAAGGCATTCCTTAAACGGTTTTATGCAATATCAAACTGATAAAAAATAAAGAGTTTGCCAGATGATCCCTGTTTTATAATGGCAAACAGAAACGTAACTGAAAGTACCGTTTCCCCAGTAGCTGGTCAGTTAAGTTACATGTCATGAGTGTAACGAACGCGAAAAAAAATTATTTACAAACATCAAAGTATCCATTCATTACCAACTACTTATCCTGTACAAGGTTGCAGGACCATCAACCTTTCCAAAAGTGACATGAAAGGTATCTCAGATCACCTTTACACAGATGTCATGAAAAGACAAAATGTGCAGTATTTTACATTTTTTGCATTGATTGTCAGAATAGCTTCCTGATACACTGGATGCTTCTAGAAGTCAGTATGTGTTTTGGCTGAAGGTCATCTCTCCAGCCTTTTGTCATTCTAAGGTGAATGAATGAGTAGATCTTGTTGATCAAGTGAAGATGTTTCATTGGTTTTACAAGTGTGTATTTGTCTGACCTTCAGCCTTCAATGTGTTAGGAATTAATCCTCTGGTAGCTAAGCACGATGAATGTCTCAGGTTTTATTTTTTCAAACCCTGAAATGAATTTACGTGAGTTTCTAGGCCTGTTCTCTCAGATTAGGAGCCTTGGCTTCTGATCGTCTGACTCTAGGCTGCTGAAACCGCTACTTCAAAATTAACAAGTTCAGTTTCTAAATTTAAACTGGCAGGTGGCATTGAAGGAGTTAAGGTTTATTTTGGATATCACCCTGGTGCCCTGTGCAGAAGTTACCATATGAATAGTGTGTGTGTGTGTGTGTGTGTGTGTGTGAGTGAGTGTGTATATATGTATAGTATTGGATTGGTAAGCAAATGCCTTATTTTTGTATCTTTTGTAAATAATTCTGACCAACTTTGTTGATAAGAATGATATATAATTTATGTTGCATCGCTAAACTAAGTGCAATGTTGTGTAAAACATGCTTCAAACACATTTAAATGGAATTTTTAACATCTGCAAAGGAAATGCATGCTTGTATTTTCATTTTGGTCATGTTTTTAAAATGCTCAAATTTATATTAGCCATATGGTCGTTGTTTTGAAAAATTGAATACCATGAAAAGTGTGTGTTTTGTGAGCCAGAGAGGAAATAACAGCACTCTGAAAATAACGATGTTTATTCAGACTAAAATGCGTCGATGTATATTGGTATACTTTAAGGGTGAACAGCAAACCAGCCTGAGGAGCTTGAGAACATTTGGTGGAAGAGGAGAGGAACAGTGAACACGGTGATCTGAACACCCTGCTCCTTTCACCACAAGAGTGAAGCCATCATGGAGGTTGATCACAGATCATCACCTTCCCCAGAGCATGTCTTAAAGGGGTGGCATTCTGCTGTCATTTTCTATCTGGATTTATAAATAAAAATTCATTATTTATACATTTGTACGATATTAGTCTTGTGTGTAATCAATGAAATGGCAAACGATGGCAAAAAAATATTTATATATACACCACTGATTTGACTTAAGACGTAATATTAAGGGTGTTTTTCACCTTGGATGACAAATGAAATACTTTCATGCTCAGATTTGAAATGGAAGGTTCCGGTGAAGCGTTTGTAAACCGTACTGCATATTGGTAAAATACTGGGAGGTCTAAAATGCACCATCTACAAAGGATGGCTCAGGACACACTGGGTTAATTACAATGAGCCTCACCTGTTAGCACCTTGCTATGATGTTTACACAATTCTTCCTGAAGATCATATTTTGCTCACTTGAATTACATGGAACAGAAATGGCCCGTAAGAGTGGAGTTTAACTAAATGTGTGCTTAATCCATTGGCCAAAGAACTTCATAAAGGCTTCATGCTCACAACTGTACAACGATTTTAGTGTGTGTGTGTGTGTGTGTATAATATATAAACTTATCCTTTATGCACATTTACGAATGGTCCAGAACATTAGTTTTTGGAGCAAAGAAGGGATAAAGCATAGTTAAAAAATGTTTCTAATTATCAGTCAGTGTTAGTTTTAGTGGTTGTTTAAATGTGTGTGAATATATGTATATACAGAAACATTTATTGTATATTGATATACAGTTATGCCCTGTGGTGGGTTGGCACCCTTCACTGGGTATCCCCTGCCCTGAGCCCTGTGCCTCCTGGGATGGGCGACAGGCGACCCTGCATTGGACAAGTGGTATAGAGAATGGATGGATGGATGACATACAGCTAACATTCAGTACTGGTGTTGAGAAAATACACAGAATGTTTGCAATGAATGACTGACATGTAACAATGTATTTGTTGCCTAATCTGCATGTTAGACGTATGAGTAAAGAAAAATCTGATAAAGTAACACGTACCATCTCATAATTTGCATAAAAAGGCCCGTGTCTATGTACGCTGAGAGAGACAGATTGATTGATTGATTCCTGACAGGTGTGTTTCTCCATTAATTACAAACGAGAGACAGGGCCTATCGAGGTCTCCCTACTAGCATCAGTACACTGCGCCGGTATGCAGCAGTAAGGTTTTTGGTGTCTGATTTAAAAGCCGTCAATACTATTTTTTTGTGTATTTATTTTTGTGTGTGTCACTGTCCGGGTTTTATCTTACCACATTAACAGTGAAAGTCATATGCTGTCAT
Organism: Chitala chitala; assembly: GCA_025773905.1. NCBI lineage: Eukaryota > Metazoa > Chordata > Actinopteri > Osteoglossiformes > Notopteridae > Chitala > Chitala chitala. Next base: position 96,596 of record JABJVR010047179.1, on the reverse strand, counting down.
TTCTGCCCACTCAGGAAATAAACTACCAAATAAAATGGTCTGGCGTTCCTCTACATAGGACACCAAAATCTGCACTACACATTCTGATAAATCTCGTTTGTGGCTCCATTATCTCTGAAATTACTAATGTAGTATATGTGCATTCACATATATACATATGGCTACTCTGCCATTTAGGGACATTCCAGGGTGGGGATGAAGAAAAGAGGTAAACCACTATCAAATTCCTTTAGATTAGCACTATGAACAAAAATGCTAATTTTGGTTTGCAATGAAAACATTTTTGTGATGTTATGACAGGCCTGTTAATTTTGATTACTTTGTCATATTGTGACACCACATTATAATAATAATAACAATAATTATTATTATTATCAAAAAGAAACAGGTCCTCTTTCTTGATGTAGTAGAATTGATGAAAAACTGTTGGAAAATATTACAAAATAAGAGTCTTTGCACTGAAGATGGAAGACTGTGGAAAAAAGCAGACCAGACTTGTCCCAGGTGTTTCTGGTGCCCCAGGAGTGATGCCCAAAACTGTAAGGAAACATCTAGAAACCCTGCAAACTGAAAATGATCTGATCTTGGACTTACAACAAACAACTCTACTTGGAAGAGCACAGATTTTACAAAGATACATGGACAATTCTTAGGCCTTTGGCCAGGGCTTACATTGCACTAGAATTACCAGCTATTATGTCACCCCCAGGGGTCAAACACAAGAGAGTGGCAGCTTCCTGCAGCTAAAGAATTGAGTCTTTGGCTCAGCAGGCCAATCCCTTGTCCTGTGCACGGGTGGCCTGGGTTCAAAACCCACCTGCTCCCTTGGTCACTTGGTTGATGCTGGTGTTACTCTACACCATTCAGTTGGTAGTGTTAGTGTTAGTCAGTACAAGGGTAAACATATACTTTGCACTTCCTGACTCCTGATTACTGTGGCTAATGTATAATGTTGGAATTTCATACCCTAATCACCATAATTGTTTTGGACATACTGGACTATTCTAGATTTATCATGTCAGATCAGCCATGTCCATTTGCAACCGTTAGCATCATCCAGCTGTCCACATCTGGATTTGGTACTGTCATGCCTCCTCATGTCCTCTAGGTGTCGCCCCACGTTGTGAGTCATTGTAATTATGTCATTAGTGCCTACTGTGTGTCTCGTTTTCCTGGGTGCTTTTTAATTTCCGCTCTAGTGCCTGTGCTTGTCTAGTTATTGCAGAATTGCTGAATGTGGTTGCTACATGTTAGTCCATAGCATCCCTTGTAATCCTTTGTACCTTGTTTTTGCTGTGCACAAACCTCCCTCTGCGTGTGGACCTTGCCTCAGCCTGTCAGATTTGTGACAGGTACACATACATCTTCAGGAACTAAAGACAGCCAGGTTTTTAAGGCATCATCAAGTTTTTTGTACGATTTTGCCAGTACTAACGTATCTGTAAAACTACAGCCCACTGACTCGCGTTTAAAAATCTGTCCGAGGTGTTGATGAACACTAATTAGATTGTCCTTCCACGTAGTGCTTCTTGCACATTGTCACGCTTCTGACAGTGTGCATCTAATACGGAACACATCTGTATACTATACAATACTTTTATTTTAGGAGCCGTGTCAAGTGGATCTATAAAGGAGACCTGTGACGGATTACTCAGACCTCATTGTATAATTTAATAAATACGGACGCAACTTTTGCATTTAAGTACGAAAAGATAATTTTGACAACACCACTGGTTGATAAATCACATTTTGCATGTTCCCATAAGATCGTTCAAGGTTGGAGGGTCACATATTGCTGTGCTAAATGCAGTCGTTTTATTTTGTAGACATACAATTACATGTCACATTTTATCGATTGTACGTGACAGAACAGCTCTGCCTGGCATCTCTTAATGCATATTATAATCTTTAACTTCACAAGGTGTACTGATTTTAACAATGGTTTTAAAATGTCAGCATCGGTAACAATATCTGTGTTTGTTTGATACATGCATATAGTTTATCATAAAAATTTTTAAAGTTTATTGGGACAATCACGCTATAAGCAAACGCATATTCTGTGCATTTCAGAGCAGCTCACAGAAGCGTCCTGGACTGAGGGATTATAAATTTCAAAATTCAGTTTTACAACTATTACATTTTACACAAGGCATTAATAACAACTTTGTTTTCATAATTGTTGTTAACCTATATTTTTAAGGCTTGTGTAATACTTAATTTCTGTGACATTATCATTGTCAATGGCCAATGACGGCGTGGTTTTTAGACAATCTGTTTTTAATTTGCGTCATCGCCGTTTGAGAGTGTTACTAACGCATGCGTGTTTGGTTTGGACCCCCGTTACCACCTGCATGCCCACCGGTAACATCTGGAAGGCCAATTTGTCATTAGGTAAAGATGCGCACATAGTCAGCTGCTCAGCCAAGACGTGCCGTTATTGGTGGTAAACACCCGTATTACAGCCACACACGGATGCGCAGCACCGAACCGCGATCCCCCGCACGGACAGATTTGTTATTGCACGAGCTACACAAGAGTAAGGAGGCAACACTTGAAGTCTATCTGTAAGTAGATGCCGAAGTTCCCGTGAATTTAAATCGTTGCAAGTTTTTGCGTCTGTTTCCCGGACGCGTCTGTCTTTTCCAGAAAATGGCGTCATGAATTTCACTATTCATGCCTGCGCAAGGAGAGAAAACGCGATGTTTTCAAGCCCTGAGGGGCACTGGAATTTGTGTTTAAAGGTTGCTGGTACGAGCGACGACTCTGGTGGGTACAGCAAATGACAAATTTGGACTATGCGTTAAAATACTCAGTGTGAGGAAAAATGCGCAACTGCTGAAAGGTGAGCGGCAGTATGCGCCAATACATGGGGAAGGTGGCGCAACCGCAGCAGCGCAGAGACTTTCACGTATCATGGTGGGAAAGTCTGTGATTTTTTTGGGAGGAAGTCAGCTGGGCTGTAAATAAAAGAAAAGGCTTTTATTTATTTAGTATTGTTTTTTTTTTGTTTAAAAAATAGTTTTGGAAAGCGGAGTTTATAGATTCTATATTTTAAAATTATATGATTTAAAAATTACTTTTACGCCTTACGTGCTGTAGAAGTGGTCGGTGTAACTATTTGAAAGGTTTCCTTTGCCAAGGCTGTGTTAGTGTGACCGCTGAAAATACTGAAAACATTCTTTAGGAATTACAAGAAATGTTTCTGCGTCCTGGAAATGACACATTGTTTATTTTTTCTTCATCTTATGAATATCAGAAACGTAAAATTGTGGGAAACAGGTACGTTGATAACTAGCGGTATGCGTCAGCGTGGGGACGTGCGCGTATTTCTTTAACTGGCCTCCGTGTCTGTCCTTTTAAACTGCATGCTGAGTGTGGTTGCATGCGCAAAATGCACGCGACGATACCGTGTCGTACGCGCAGTGTAGCAGTTAACTTTATATTTAGGTTTAGATTGCTTATGGCACATCTATCAAATGGTGCGCAGTCAGTGGTAACAAATGTGGGAAGAGATTGATCACTACAACAGAAGTCACCCAGACAGTTTCCACCCGCATGTCCAAATGAGAGTCTGTCATGTCTAGCGCCTGTCGTGGCCTTCCCTGGCCAGTAGGTCTCGCGATTTCCTCTTTCATGTTTGTTTGAATTCCCGTTTGCTTGAGGTTCTCTATTCTATTGTATTATCACTGTCACCTGATACTCGTTATCCACTCTTCTCTATTTAATCTTAGTCCTTTGCTGGTTGTTACAGGTCGTGTGGAGATGTTAGGTTGTGTGGGTCACTGGTGTGAAATCTGTAGTAAAATATTTAGAAAGTTGTTTAAATTAGAAAAACTATAAATGGGGTGTTTAGCTGAGATGTGAATTAACTCTTTCAATCATATGGTATACCCAAATGCTGTTAGTAATGGGGAATTGATTTGGTAATCAATAAAGCTTGATAATTACTCTAAGGGCATGTGTTTGCATCTAATTAAATTACATATATACTTTGAATCAGAAAGACAGACTGTAATCTTCACAACCTCTACTTCTTTATTTCTGATCCTTTGGCTGTGGTTGGTTGGTGGCCCGCAAAGGGTGTCCACTGCCCTGTGAGAATGGATGGATGGATGGATGGATGGATGGGTGGGTGGGTGATGAGTCTTATCCATCCATCCATCCATCCATCCTGTGTGTAACCAATATGAATTAAACCCCATTCCTTTTGACTGCAGGGAAGTCAGCAGCAGCTGTGACATGAATGGAGTTGGCTAGTGATAGTCTAAAATCATCACTAAATTAACTTTTTTTTTTTTTTTGAAGCAGCCTTTGATGAAGTAACATGAGATTGTGACGTGTGACTTTTCTCTCTTTAGGTTATTTTTCCACCCAGATGGAGCATCAAGCTGACAAACACGAGTCCGTCGCGACTAAAGACAGCTCCTGCCAGACCGACCATCACCATGACAACCACGGCCCTCCCAGCGCACCCCACCCGGAGCACTGGTCAGAGACACTAGGTGGGCTTCTGGCCCCAAAGGGAGTTTGCAGTTTGTTTGCTCCAGAAGTTTTGTTCTCTGTGTTCCAGAATTCTTTGTATATTTACCTTTGTTTCTTTGATATATGAAAAGGTGGACTGAGGTCTTCTCTTGTCTGTTATAACATCTAATCACTTCCCAGCTGAGAGAAATGTAGAAGCTAACCCAATACAGCTTGCAAAAGCAGTTATGTAGGCTGGCCAGCAGGCACAGTAAGAGGTATAACAGTTTTGTCCAGCAACTGAGATACTATTTGACAAAGTGGATTATACACTGTTTCTGTCTCTCTGCAGTCAATGTTGGGTCTCTACTTCCTCTCTGTATTGGTGACATTCCCTTTATTTCTACCTTGTTCTTCTCTCCCCTTTTATGTCGGCGTTCTGCAGAGGCCAGAGGTGCACACATGTTGCAGAAGCAGCTGCACGGCTCCCTGTCTGGTATTGAACAGATCATCGCGTGTTTCCGCTCAGGTACGAGAGCCGCTGAGCACACGTTTACCATGCGCATGGTGTGAGGGCTGTAGAGTGTAAGGGCGACCCCTTGTGTTCACTCTGCAGGCTCCGCTGAGCTGATGCACGCCCTTATGAGGGAGGTGGACACCATTTTTGAGTGTAGATTGTGTCGCAGCCTGTTCCGCGGCCTGCCCAACCTTATCAGACACAAGGAGTTGTACTGCCCCTCCACACCAAATGGGATTGATGGTCAGAGTTAATTTCTTCTCTCTCTCTCTCTCTCTCTCTCTCTCTCTCTCTCTCTCTCTCTCTCTCTCTCTCTCTCTCTCTCTCTCTCTCTCTAAGCCCATTAGCTTCCTTTATCTCTGTGTGCACTGTTGGACTGTTGGTTCTTGACGTATGTCTTTGTCGCTCTGCAGCATTTTCGTCAGGTCAGGAGAGCTGGACTGCAAAAGAGGTGGAGGTGGGTTACCCACAGAAGGACCAAACAATTGAGGTGGAACATCTGGAGCTGGAGAGCAGACTAAGTTCTATGTCTCATTCACTTTCTGAAGAGCAGGTGGACCTAGATAACCGGAGACAGGAGGATCAGCAGGTGGGCCCAGGTGACAGGAGACAGGAGGATCAGCAGGTGGGCCGAGGTGACAGGAGACAGGAGGATCAGCAGGTGGACAGAGTGGCAGGAGACTCAGCAGGGAAAGAGGTGGACCTCAGTGAAGGAAGACTGCAGCAGACAACACTAAAGAAACCAGAGGAGGAGGGAGAGACATGCGAGGATGGTAGAGTAGCAGGTCCAGAGGACAGCATGAAGATCTGTTGTCACACGTGTGGTCGGGGTTTCCGCTCGCTGCATGCTATGGATCAGCACAGTCTCAGGGCACACAGGCAGAACATGGAGAAGCAGGGAAGGCTGAGGAAGAAACCCATTCTGTCCGTTTCCCTGTTGCCGGTTGTCTGTGGTCAGTCACGCTGCTCCCCTGGAACCGCAAGTCATGACTGCACAGCATGCAGACCATCGGTCGTTAATAAGGTTAGCACACACTGTCAACGTGACAAGAAGCAGCGCCGTCAGGGCCGAAAACCTGCTACTCCAAACGCTGTTCCCAAGACGGGTCGTCCGGTCCCACAGAGAGATTTGCCATCTTGTAAACAGAAGCATGTTTTGCCAAAGCGCACACGTGTCATTTATAAGACGCGTTCGGTGCAAAATGCTGAATCGAAAGTCTGCAGTGTGAGATGGGATGGAGTGGAGGCCGAGGGAGAAGTGAGGAAGAAAGTGAAGTCCGCTCGGAGCATGGGGGACCGCAGGCTTGGCAGAGTCAAGCTCCAGATGGGCTTTGATCTGAAGCAGCACTACTGCAAGCTTTGCAAGAGGCAGTTTGCTTCTAGCAGGAACCTGAGGAAACACATTCACCTTCATGTGGAGGGCAGCGAGATCTTCATCAAGTTCTTCCGCTGTCCTCTGTGCAGCTATGAGGCGCGCCGCAAGCATAGCGTTCTCCGTCACGTGACGCATGCGCACAAGAAGCGGTCGAGCTACCTGGATATGATCACGGCCAAGCTGGAGAGCCAGGCGGTAAGGAAACCAGCATGGAGCATCCTCAACAAGTGAACCACAAACGAGAAGAGCAGGGGCTCACAGCGGCAGACACAGAAGCCCTGTGGGGCCTTAGGCAGCCACAAATATGGCTCCTCCTCTGGGTCCAGCACCAGCCTGGAGGGAGGTCATGACCTGAAGGTGACAAGGAAGTCCTTCTTCCATGCACGTGACCCGTGTGGTCAGACCTTTGCCAGAAAGGTTCACCTGCCATCCCACAAGAGGAATTGCACTGGATCCAGGTGGCACACCGACAGTTCAGTGGAGTTCATGTAAAGCTCTGCTCTGATTCGTTCTCTATCGCAGTGATTCCCAACTGGTGGGTCCCGAGCACATACTGAATGGGCCACATGTGAATCGCGATCATGTAACATTTTCCAAAAAAAAAAAACCTGAAATATTGAAGTACAGTACGTTTTTGGTACAGTGGTTTTATTTTGAATTACTGTTTCCAGTTGTAGCGGCTGTAAGTGGGTCTTTACAAGTCTGTGATTCAGCAGCAGCACTGAGAGTGCCCCCCCCCACCCAACTGTAAGCCAGGGGTGTCTGATGACAGTCCTGGGGGAGCGCATTGGGTACAGGTTTCTGTTTCAGACAATTCATTCAATTTGAATTAAATTAAACATATAAGGAACTTAAAGGCAAAACGCATGTAAATCTAACAGCTGATTAATAGATATACTCCAAATCATTCCCTACGACCCCAGAATGCAGGCCTTACTGTTCCACACATGCATAAAGTCTTGGCCCTACAGCTTTTAGTTACAGAGCCCCTAGTCTGTGAAGCAGTCTGCCTGGATACGTACTGGATGCCGAATCGGTCTCAGTCTTTAAATCCCAACTGAAGACCTACTTTTTGATTTGGCCTTCCCACAACAGTCTCCAAAGCTCACTGTAATTACTGCTGCTAGTACCTGCTGTACATACCAATGTATCTATGATATTGTTATGGGACTGCTAATGTTCATATTATTTACTAACCCCTCTATCTGCAGTCTTTCTTTGTGCATGTGTGTACCAGGTACCTGTCTGGGCACCATCTGACTGGGATGCCTTGTTAGAGCTACTGACTCCTAGTGTCCCCCTCGGATGAGGCCATCACCCAAAGGAACCTAATAAGCTTCCTGAGAGTTACTCCAACACCTAGAGCAAAGAAGGACTATATAGTGCTATTTACACTCATAGTTTCCATTATAAACTGTGTAGTCTGTAATGTTTGTGTGCCCAGGAGGGGCTGGGCACCCAGTCAACCTTGGGCCCCCAGAAGTATTTTTTTTCCCATAAGCTGTAAAGTTTTTAATTCCTCTCCTCCACTTGCCAGGTCATCTACTGTACTTGCTCTGCTCGCTTGAGTTCAGTTGCCAGATCCATGTTAGGCAAACGTATCTTTAACAGTTAGTCTGTGAATTAATTGTTAATGGAGACGTTAGTGTTTTTGGTTACGTAGCAGTTATGGGCTAAAAAATATATTTAAAATCATGTAAACATAAATATTCACAGCTTTTGAAGGACTTTGAAGTTTGAAATCTGATTAAAGGGATCTGCTGTCACATTTAAGTCTCGTCCATCTGTGAAATGGGAAAAGTAACTGTGCACTGTTGATGTGACATACACTTGTGCTCAAAAGTTTAGAACACCTCGTCAAAGTAGCCACCTTTTGCAGATATAACAGTCAAACACACTCATGCCATTCTTTGTACAACAGAAATCAAATATTGTTTGGAAAGTTCTTCTCAACACTGTTGCAGACGTTCCCACAAATGTGATGCACTTGTAGGATGTTTTGCTTTTACCCTACTGTCCACTTCATCCTAAACAAGCTCGATGGGGTCTGGCTCCTGATTACAGTAGTGTGTAAATATTGGCTATTCTCTGTTGCGTCATTCACTACAGAATTCCAACTGCGTCTGGAAGCAAAACCAACCCAAGACCCATGTGTCAGGAGTTGCATGAAATCAGCCTCCATGGCTGACCTGCTGCACACTTGGCACAATATGACAGGTCAGCTGGAGCTCACTGCCATTGGACTCTGGGGCAGTGGGAACATGTGCTCTGGAGTGATGAGTCATGCTCTCTGTCTGGCAGTCTGATGAAGCACACATCTGGGCTTGGCTCATGCCAGGAGAACCGTTCCTTCCGTATTGTGTAATGCCTACCATAAAGTTTGGAGGAGGAATAAGGATTTGGGGCCGTTTTTGAGGTTTCAGACCCAGCCCCTTAGTTGCAGTGAAGTGTACCATTACAGCCGCAGCATATAAAGACATTCTAGAGAACTGTGCTCTTCCAAATTTATGTGAAAGTGCAAAAAGTCCCACAGACACAATCCAAAACCTTGTGGAAGAGCTTCCCAGAAGACTGGTATAGCCACAAAAGGGGGGTCTACTCCATATTAATGCCCACAGTAGACATGGTGACAGAGTCGTACGGCATCAGGAGGGTGTGGGTACTAACTGCATCCATACCTACCTCCCTGTGATGAGTTGGTGCTCCATCCAGTGTGTACCCTCCCTAGCACCCAACAGTTAAGTGATGGATTGATCTTGTAAGGGGAAGCCAAACAAGCTCATTGATGGTCTGGTGTTTATATGTTTCTCCCCATTAGTTTTTGTATTTCATCAACGAACGTCTTATAAACTAAAAAAAATATATTGACAATATATACAAGCTAGCTGCATTACTGATGTTAGATGACTATAAATGTTACAATTAGAACAGATCTTAGAATTACATGCTAGCCTTAAAAGAATTAGGGAAACATTTTTGTTACATTGTGTTATGAAATGTTCTGTTACTGTATTGTTCTTACATAGTTCATATACCAGGACACACTGAGTGTGTGTATATATGCAAAAGCCTTCAGTCCTAGAATTCCTATTAAGTGGGTTACTTAACTGTTTTGACGGTACATAAAGCCATGACATATATAGAAATTTGTGCTCTTACAGGTGTGAAAACAGATTCTTTGCTAATTATTGAACAACAGTATGTCTCTAATACTGTTTTACTTTATGTACCTCTGAATAGGCCGGACATCATCTTGCATCCACTGATTAATTTTTTAAATTTCATTAGAATTTCCAAATGTGGATCCTCATTTACTGATTGAACTACAAAAGCCAAAAAAGCATTTGATGAGTTTATGCAACCTGCATGATTTATTCAATCAGGGAAGTGCTCTGGATTACATGGTTTCTCAGTTGAATTTTTAACATTTTAAAAAATAAATTAGCCCTGCTTTTAATTGATATGTATGCAAATTATTGCAGTCTCTGCAGTTTCCACCAGCACTCATCAAACCCTCAATTTTATTGATTTAAGAATAAGGATACTATCTATTATGATCTGTGATGGGGTGGCAGCCTGTCCAGGGTGTCCCCTGCCTTGTATGAATGTATACATATAGTTGTATATTATCCAATTATCTTATTACCAGTTAAAGCTGTTATCCAAGATACTTCCAAGGGGGTTAGACATGTTTCTTCCATAAATAATTTTCCTAACGCAAGCAGGATTCATTCAGAGCAGATTTCATTTTCCAATATTAGACATCTCTTTTACGTAATCTGAATCCCCTCTAATACACCTGCTCCAGAAACTCTTCATTAAATGCTGAAAAGACTTTTCACTGAATGGAATTAGCTTCTTTAAACTTAAAAAAATTTGGCTTTAGGAAAAATGTTATCTCTTGGGTGAAAATCACATTATACATTCACCACCTCTGTTAGAATTAACAGCCACTAACACTTGGATTCCTTTATTTCTCTTTGCTGAGTTTTGGCTTCAACTTTAGTGCACTGCTGTTTGCTGTACACTACAGGAAATGAACCACTTGCTGTTGCTTTTTGACAGGCTTTGGGCCTGTCCTCCACCTTTAGGTGATTTGGGGATATCCATTCAGATCATGTGTTTGGTTTCCTAATGCCTTGCCTCCTCTGCTTGGACAGATTATCTGGTGCTATGGATCATGTGATTTAAAAAAGTGTTTGGCCTTGAACAGACAGAGGGTCCTATGTCATTCACAGCTACAAAACTTGCTGACAATTTCTTCAGATGTGTTCACTACATATTCATGCTGTGAATCTCCCGTTCTACCAAATCCCAAAGGTATTCTATTGGACTCAGATCAGGTGAGTGGGAAGGTCACTAAAGAACACTGAACTCAATTTCATGTTCATGAAACCATTTTCAGATGACGTTTAGTTTGTCACATGGTGTATTATGATGCTGGTAGCCAAGTAGCCATTAGAAGGGTAAACTGTGCCCATAAAGAGATGCACACAGCAACAATCAGCCAGGCTGTGCCATTCAGGCACTCTCTAACTATTAATAAAGTGCCTAGTGAGTGTATTCAGTGGCTGCATATACAGTATGTCTATATAATAAACAAATACCCACGACTAAATAAATTGCATTGATGCTTTAAATTCATCCTCTCATATCATTGTACACACAGTCTTAAGTTTGAGCATGAGTGTACGTTTTAGAAAAGTGCAGATAGTATATAAACCTGTTTACTAATAAATTATTTGTACATGTAATTCCACTTCAGTTACCTCTTATTAGAGTGAATGAAGGGTGATCTCTTGGTTTAATGATAACCATTAAATCCACTTTAGTTTGACTCCATTCCCTAATTTCCCCATTTTGACGGAACCGTAATTATAAAACCGTAATTCCCCTGTCAAAAGCTTGCTGTAACAAACCGCAACTCGCAAGTAGCCTGCAGCGAATCCCGTCTCGCGCTTTTGTTTTCCACGTGACAGTAACGAGTGACACGAAGTGGCACGCGGGATAGTTTGCAGTATCATAGCAACAAACTGAAACCGCCTGATAACGAAACATGGCGACGCCACGAGAGATGGAAGCAGAAAACTATCTCGAAAAACACAAAATATCCGAGATTATAAACCATTTAACGAGCCTGCTCTTTTTTCACAGGCCAGGTGAGTAGCTCCTTATTTTTGTTAAAACAACAAATATCAAACTCGTGTAGTAGAATTAGATTTCAGGAATGCGTGAGTAACCAGGTGCCAAAACCGCGTTTTCCGTCCTTGTTTTGAAATGTTTGCTTTTAAAATTAGATCGACCTCAGGAGTTTTTGATAGAGCAGCTTGAACGCCTGCAGGACTCGGACTGCCCAAACCTTTTTGATGACGATAATGTGGATGCAGTGTTTAGGATACTGGACCCGCCCGGACAAGGACACATCAGCCTTGTGCAGTACAAACAAGGTGGGGTTGTGCCGAAAATGTCACAGAATTGCTTACTTTTATATTGCATTCCAGCCGTTTCTGACATCTCGTTTTTGCAGCTTTATCTACTTTGGGAATTAAACATTTTGACGAGTTTCCCGAAGGAGCGGACAAAAATGAAATATCCCACGACACGTTTATAACAGAAGCGTAAGTACCTACAAACATTAAGCTGCAATTATTCGTGAATTTTTGGGATGATCAAACGTAATTTATTTACTTATAACAATATTCTACTGAACAGCATGCGTTTTAGACCAAAAAAACTCCAATGAAAAAAGTTCGTTTGAACTTGACTACAATTAATTTTTCATTTCATTCAAATATAAAATCAGTCATATTCACATTCAGTAAATAGGTTTTGCTTACACTGAAGTAAAAAAAAACACGTTTTGTCCTATTTTCACAGAAAACATGGACTGGCAGAAGGCACGGGTATATTTAAAACTGCGTAAACACATGGATTTTCCCAGCAGTGAAAACCAGAAAAGTCCCACGTTTTGCCGTGTTCCCTTTCTAATTAACAGCAATGTTAGCGGTCCAGATAAATTTAAATACAACGCATTTCATTATGTCATGTGACCCGTCTTCACTTATTATACATCGTATCCTATGTATGGTGATAGTTTCAGCTATCAAAGACAACTGGTTTTTTTTGCGGGGACAATTAGCCCCTAGATTACTGCCTGTAGTCTCATTTACATTTATTCATTTAGCAGACGCTTTTGTCCAAAGTTTTTCACATACATTTTAAAATGAGGCCTGAGTGTCTTGCTCAAGGACACGCCTGGTGGCCAGGCTGGGATTTGAACCAGGAGACTTTTGCATCCCAGGCTCACAAAACAATTCAGAAGCTATTAATTCCCCCTGCTTTGATCACTATTGGGAATTAGAAGACCTGTTTTCTCAGTTCAAAGATTGAGTTTCCATCTGATTGAAGAAAAAAATACGCGTATTACTGTAGCTGGTGTCGTTCGCTTCACCTGCGAGTTGTCATCATATTTGGCTCGTTGGTGTATTAATATTTTGAAAATATCAGTTTCACAATCATTCAGTTAATGCAGGGTTTGCTGCTTCCAAATAGTTTGCAGGTTATGTTTAAAAAGATGATTTTTTATATTGTATTTTCATTTTGACATGTATTAAATGTACATTTTTTTTGGCTGATTGAAAGCTATAATACACTGTATTGAAATGCTGCTGTAACGGCCAACACTGAAACGAGAAAGCAAGCACAGAGTGTCGGGTTTATGCAAAAAGCTGGGCAAAACCTAAACATTCGGAGCCAGACACTATAGCCAAAATATCATAGTCAGAGAAATAGACAAGGAAACCATAAAACCTGTGTGCCATGAAGACTACAAGGAAGATGGAGGGAAAAAGCAAATGGGGAGCATGGACAATGGAATGGGTGAGCACCCTGGAAACCTGGATGTTCACACTAGGACCATAGTTTTCCCAAATAAAAAGCAAGGACTTCAGAGCTTCTGGCTTCGGTGAGGCTTTATTCAGTAGTGACAGCAGAGCGGCGATGGTCCACACAAAGCACGAGTAGGTGTACTCGGTGTTCTTGGCACAAAAGGCATCCACTGCATGTGTTCATTTTCTTTTATACAGGTGGCCAAAGAATCATAAACCAAAAATCCCATTTTATTCCCCACTTATGTTTTATCGCACCATATCTTTACCCATTTTAGATCCTCACCACAAATATGCCTAGCAGCCCAACTATGTCAGTACTGTGTTCCTAGCAGCTCAACTATTTCTGGCTAACTGCCACTGTTATCTTCAAACTGGTTTTGCACGGTGCATAACATACATCCCTGACTGTGCAATATTGGTAGCCCCGCCCACGTTAAAAAATAATACTACCACAGAAACCGAAAGGACTTAAAGGGTAACTTAAAATTATTCTGACACAGAGACCTGGGCTAAAGTTTAAAATAATACTGACACAGAGACCTGGGATAAAGTTTAAAATAATACTGACACAGAGACCTAGTCTGAAAATGGTTAGATAACTTTCTCACATGACATTCCAAATATATACACTTCAATGATCACCTATGAAAATGTATGCAGAATTTATCCCCACAATGTTTCCTGTGTTAATTCTAGTTACATACATATGAAAATAACCCACAGGACAAGAAGGTAAGTTTAACTGTACAGAGTAACAATACTCTGCAAGGGACTGAGGCAAAGTGCAGGAGATAAATATGGGTGAAAGAAATAAAACCAGGCTGAGGTGACTGTATCTTTTTCAGAGAGAGTGTGATTGACGAGTGGTGGGTGTGTTGCTAGACTGTGTAGGTGGAGTGTTAGCATGTGCTAATTGTGTGCATGTTTACATGTCGAGACACGTTGTACCACTGGGGGCGCTGTTATTAGTGGGTGCCGCAATCGAATGTTTCACAATATACGGTAAAATGGATGTGCCATGTGCTTGTATTTTGTGGTGGGAGTTATAAAAACAAAGTTCACTGCTTTGTAATCCGTCACTTTTATTAACGACAGCACGAATGTTTTTAAACATGGTGTTAGAGAACTGGATGAGAGTCGCAGGGTGTGGGCAGATATTACAGCTGTGGGTGGGAGCAACAGACAGTCTTGCTTGTTAAATATTCCTTTTAAAGTTTACTTTTTCCTTATGAAAAATTATGATTCCATAATGCAACATTTAGGAAAAACACATAATATAAGACACGTTAAGGCTTTCAAATTGACACCTACATTTTTAAGTTGGGCTCTGAATAGATTTCAGAAGGCTGCATTTCCAAAACAGCCTGGTGGCTCAGTGGGTAGAACATCAGGCTGGGATGCAGAAGCCTCCTCTTTTCCAGCCCAGCCCAACCAGGTGTGTTTTTAAGCAAGATGCTTGATCGCTATGTTCGCAGGTGCTGCATGTACCAATTAATTTCTCATATCTTAAGAGATGTTGACAGGGTAGGTAAAATTACCAGAAAACCATCTTATATGAAATAGTGCGGTTTCCACTGCATGTTTGCGTTTGACTAATTACATTTTGAATTTGTGGTAGCTACTGATTATGCCTCACTACAGTAGCTGCTTTCTCTGAAAAAACTATCAGTCAAGATCAAAAGAAATCTGCTCTCTTCTTTTTTAGCCGGACGTTTTGCTAAAAATGTTGAGAACGCAGGCACGCTGCGGACATGCCAGGCACCTTACAGGCAGGGATGTGCCTGACTCTGTAATGCTTCTCCGCTTACAAAGCGCTCTCAACAAAACAGTTCATATCCTGTTGTCACCACCTGCCGCATAAATTCACCCAACAACATCTCTTGGCCTGAATGAGAATTACGTATACATAAATTAACTGTAATAAATACTTACATCCCATGCATGTAAACCTATTTGTATTACCAACTCTTAAATAGCATTTTAACATTATTAAAGACTTTAAATAACTGCAGCAGTCAGATGAGAAGGTATAAAGGGGGTTAAAACGATTTGCACCAAGTAGTATTTGTACATCTCTTTATTTCTGTACAACTTTTTGCAGGATTAAGAATAGTTCACCCTTACACCAGCCATGTACTGGTAGGAATGTAAAGAGAATTAACAGTAATGTGTTGATGGAAATAAAAGCTTTTCCACTCAGCGATAGTTATTGCAGTATTGGCAGCCTGAGCAGAAAACACCATTATGCGAGAAAGCACAAACACTTTGTAAATATCCAATCCAATAAACTATAACTTTTAAGATTCCCCGAAATACGATGCTAAAAATACATTCAATAATTTTCAGTAACAAAAACTGGCGGATAAAATCTGTTGAATAAATTGGCTGTTGATCTAGACTGACTCGGTTTATCACTGACTTGACACGCGCATTGTCAGCAACAGACTGAAGACAATTAAGTTTTTAATATATATTATTTGATTTACGGTGCCAAGGAACGCTCTGCAATGCTCTTTAAAAATCCTGTTAGAGCTGTTGTTTTTGATATCCAGAAAGCGTTGACTTCTAACTACAGTATTTTGTTCAATGCAATATTTGTAATTTTCAATTACAACACCAGATGGAGTGTTAAGATATATTTAGTAAGTAAATATATAGGACGCAGTTGAATGCTGAACGAAGCCGTTAACGTGATTCATGTTCTGCGATGAGATAAATTGTATTCCTACCAATCTGCATGTTTATTATACATATCTGTCACAACATACATAAATTATCTGATGTTGACTTTTTTAGTTTGCCTCAGTTATGATAATCCGACAGTAACATTACTTACACCAATATAATCTACGTTGAATTAACCTTATAACCATGTTGAGCTGTGATTTGCATTGTACGCATTCGGCATTTTTTTTTTTTGCGAATTGGACAGGCGAGCGATGTAATAATTGACTGTAGCCACTAGGTGGCGCAAGTCTACTGACTAAAGTTGTAGACTGTAAAGCAATTTGTCTTGGATGTGCGGTGAAACCAGCAAAAACAAATGGACTACATCATAATTACATACCGTAATTTATAAGATATCAGTGTAACAGTTATCCGAATGGCCAAACAAATTACAGATCAGCTGAACTGCGTAAATCTACGAATCAATGAAAGCACTGTAAATCAAACACAAATTCTAATTTAATTAATTGGGTTGATTAAACATTTGTTTAGAATGTGAAATTACTGATCTTTTAAATTTATATTTGCACATACTGGGCAGGACCGCTGTTGACACCGCGTTCGCCACGTTTGTAGAGTTAACGCGCTGTAATGTTTTAATATGATTACCTGTATTACAAATGTCACATTTGTGGATTTTGGGTTGTATGATAATATAAGATTAGCTCAAGGACTGTGTGCCTAAGGAAGGTGATATGTCTACAGTGCGGCCTTTTACATTAAGGATTTTTCAATTTATTGGTGCCTACAGGTTGCCTTGTCATCAGGAGTCACTGTGACCGCGTAAAATATTGCATAATAAAGATGTTAATTTCAAAAATTTGTGTTGGAAGAAAGTAGGATTTCTCATAGACCTAATAAAATTACTCTTTCAGTGTTATCTTACGCACCTCCTTGGGTCTGCCATGTAATTAGAGTTACATCCACCAAACAACCAGTGCCGCGTACAATAATAGCAAGAATTGTCTTTGAGTGTAATCTGACTGAGCTGGCGATAAGCGGTAGAGGTTCATTTGAGAGAGTGGAGAGACCAATCACGACCGGTGGGAGTATTTTGTGATTCACTCGGATGAGACGCGCTCCCGCTCTCGCCGAGCGCTGTCCCTTTCAGCACCGGGAACAGACGCTCGCGCACCTACGGAGCGGGCAGCGGAGGCACGAGGGAGCGTCTATGAGTCACCGAGAGGCAGGTAAATTTCGGACCAGGTGATGTTGTTCGTGTTTGATTCTGTTGTTTTTAATACAGTGATAAAATTCATCGCTTGTTTTAGGGTGGTTTCCACTTGTTTTAATTTTTTCGCTTGTACAGTGTTTAGGTTAGTTTTGCGTATGCTGGTAATTAAATTTTCACGTAACAGTTTTAAGGGAGTAAGTAATGGTAATGAATCTTTCCAGATTTTATGTCATAAATACAATGTTAATATCAGACATTATTTGCAAGAGACAGAAATCTGCATAGTCTCAGAAGAAAGTCCCGTAATAGAAAAGCAAAGAACACAGTCAGCGCATGTAAATTTAAAATATTCGTAAATACTGACGTTTTTCTTTACCGGACAGACTGTGTCCTATTTACACCACGGGAAACGGCTTCTTAAACGTGCCGAATGCGAAATCACGAAGAAACAACTTTGGTTTAGTTAAAAATGATTTTACATGCTAATTTACAAGTTAAAGTTGGGTAGCATTTTGTGAGGATACCTATTTAAATTAGGAAGTTGTATTCTAGACTTGCATTTGCATAATTTACCGTCATCGATTATTGTGTGAACGCTTATAAGACAAAAATCTTTCAAATGAATGTTTCGTCACTTATATAGTTGGGAAGCTATAAATAATATTTATAAATTATAAATAATAATAAAATAAAATATATTTTTTTTCCGGTCTTAGAACGGTAGGCTGTATGCAATATCTTAATAATTATAGGATGACTTGTTTCTGGTATGACTGATCTGCAACATGTAACACGATGTTATCGCAATTGCGGTGTGAAGGAGCAAGAGAAAGGAAATCGCATTTTTGCTGTAGTGCCGGAGAGGCAAAAGCGATCAGTTTCTGAAGTGAACAAGACAGTCCCCTGAGAGTTGTTAGGTTGAGGAAAATATAATTGAATCGCCAGAGGAAAATGTAGTGGGGGCTTACCCAGTCCGATTTATATAAATTAAAAAGAGAAATGGGACGAGGTGCGCCTGCCAGTGTGACGTCCCCCCTTCTTCTCCCAGACATAAATAACGTTTAAGATGTTAAAGCGCTGCATCTTATTGTTGCGTGTCTTTAATTGCGCGATTCATCTGCATGGATTTCTACGAAATAGAATGAACGGAAACATACATTTTAGTACATTTTTGTGATATTTGTTATGATTGTATTAAGGAAAATTGATCGATCTGAAGCTTTCAAAATGCGGATTATCATCGGTGTTGCGGAAACAAAAATCTGCGATCACGAACACCTCCGGTCACAAACGCACAATCGCGCGTGCAGACGATCGATTCTGTTTAAAATAAACCAGAGGGATTGTCTTAAAAGCCAGCCACACCGAGACTTAAGTTTGAAAATAGGGCATAATTGCGTATGCGCTTGTACGCAGAAAGACGCAGAAACATGCATTAATTTTCTCTCCTTTTTCTCCAGCGTCAAACAGCTAGAGCAGAAATACGGGGCATCTTTATTTTCTTTTCAATCAAGTTCGGTGCTGGCCTGTCTTATCTCGGCTCGTCATATTTTCCAATGGCACAACTTACGACACTAAGTGCGGCATTTGTGCAACACACATCTCGCCTGCACAACGGTGCACAGTCAAATTTATGTAATCTGCCATGATTAAAACTTTACATTTAAAGATAAAAAGACAGGTCAGCACTGCATGGCTGTAACATGGCTTTACAACTACAACATTTTTAAAATCCAGGTTCAAACGTTGTATTTCTTATTTTCCAGAATATTTGTATTTACTTTAACCTAATAACATTCATATTAAATCCATTCACACAACGACTCGCGGTTTTTCTCCTTTAATTAAATTGATGTCCATTACTGAACGGAAACAAGCATCGCAAACTCAACGAGATGCGTGTTTACTGTATCAACCAAAGTCATAATTAATTCAAACCGGTGCAAAAAAATTAATTACAATTAACTTTTATGTTACTTTAAGGTGATTACGATCAGGTAAATTGTGATTTTTTTAAGAATGACATTCGGGAAACTCAATAAGCCGCTTCAACCTGCTAATTTAAAACAGGTATTGTTACTTTATAACAAGTGCTCGTTTCCTGAAAAATTATACTGATCGCAGATTTTAATCTAACCTTTAATCCAATATAAAAAGAAACAAATCATCTTGCGAAATCGGAGCGCATCGTTCGTTGTGCGCATAAACAACGCGATATGAGGCGTTATACTGAGGACTGTGGCTGGCAGGTACGCCTCTGAGAAGAACTGCCGATGAGAAATAATTTCTGAACGACGTCTCTAAAGGACGCGCAGTTGCTCTTTAATTGGGAGGCTGGCGTTTAATATCCAGCCGGGAGAGAAAGTGGAATGTGTTTCTAATTTTAAGGCAGGCAGTGGAAAACAGTCGGGGCTCATTGTTTGAAACTGGTGATACACAAACAAATAAATTACTTGTAAAATTGAAAACGTAATGAGAGAGACAGTTTACAGGGCTCGTGCTACCTTTGCCCTAGTCTAGTGTGAGCAGCAGGTGCGGTTATTGCAAGCTTGTTCTGAATACCATCGAAGTTAAATGATTAGAAAGTCAGTAATTAAAAATCAATAAGATTTACAACATTCACAGATCCATGTATTATTAAAAATATGATTGGCGATTTTTTTTTTTTCTATTTGTATCACAGTTTTGATGGCCTTGATTTAACCAAACCTTCACTGGAGTGTTTCCTTTTGAACATTTCATCAATAATGTCTGACTGAATAAAGTTAATTTCTGCCCTTGAGATCTATTCATTCTAAGTGTGTAACTGATGGCAAAACAAACACAACAATTAGTACTTCAGTCGTTTTTCAAGATGCATGAATGTTTTGGCTGGGGTTGTGCTGTTTATGTGCGTGTGCGTGTGTGTGCGTGTGTGTGCGTGGCTGTGTTGGAGACAAGTATCAGGACACGTTCCGCAATGTGAGGTGCTGGAGATGTTGACGTTTGCTTTCTTTTTCTTGTCCCACGCTGTCAGGGGGCTTGGTGCCTGTGAGAACTCTTCACCCTGAGTCTGGAACTGTGGGATTTCTGCCTATCCAGTTCCCTGCACACACCCCCTCCTTCCTCTCCACATCTTCCTCCCTGAGATGCATGCCGCATGTGGCCGGGATGTTAAAGAAATCGGCGGCAGATGCCCAATTGGCTTGGGGTGCCCATCTGAGGTTTGACTGACAGGGGGCACTGATGATCCCACCCACATCCTGTGCCCAGCACTGGATCACTGCCTGCTACTCTGACTGCCCGACTATTTGCTGTCCCGCCTGCTTGCTCGCCCACCTGTCCACCCGCCTGCACCCCGCCCTCCTGTTGCCATGGCGAGGGACTCCAAGCGCAGGTCCGTGTCATGCCAGTGCTTCTTTCTGCTGACGGCCAAGTGCTGCTGGCTGCTCACATCCATGCAGAAGACAGAGGCACAGGAGCATGCTCACTCCATCCGGCTGGACGGCGACATCATCCTGGGCGGCCTGTTCCCCGTGCATGCCCGTGGTGACCGGGGCGTACCCTGTGGCGAGCTGAAGAAGGAGAAGGGCATCCACCGGCTGGAGGCCATGCTCTTCGCCATCGACCAGATCAACAAGGACCCCGAGCTTCTTCCCAACGTCACGCTGGGCGCGCGCGTCCTGGACACCTGCTCGCGCGACACCTATGCCCTGGAGCAGTCGCTCACCTTTGTGCAGGCTCTCATCGAGAAGGACTCGTCCGACGTGCGCTGCGCCAACGGCGACCCGCCCATCTTCGCCAAGCCGGATAAGATTGTTGGCGTAATTGGGGCCTCCGCTAGCTCTGTCTCCATCATGGTCGCCAACATCCTGCGGCTTTTCAAGGTGAGGTCTGCGTTGAAGGTGAATGGGCGATTCTGCATGTCTTTGGTGGGGGGGACAATGGGGCTCCTGCATGAAAGGGGTGGCAGGTGTTGAGGGATGAGGGAGAACCACCATGCCACACAGTGGATCCAACTCCAGCTTCTGCCTGCTGGGCTGACGTTCTGCGTTTGTCATTGTGTAGAGGAAGATGAAGGCTGGGCTCTGAATCTTCACTTCTTTCAGCATTTTAACTGCTCACTGTCTCCTATTAGAGTAGATAACGCTCAGCTATGACAACCAATTAAAATGCAGTCTGTCTCAATGAGAGCCTGTCTCACCTCACCGCGGCCAAAAGAGCTTCCTATAAATCATGCTAATCTGCAGCTAAATGTGACTTCGGACCAGAGTGGAGCTCTGTCTTTTTTTATGGAGGGACTGAGACATGAATTTAAGATATTCCAGAGCTTGTGCTAAAGGTTCTCCAGTCACGCTGGTGTGCAAAATGCCTAATAAGATCTCGTGCATCATGGTGATTTTGTTATCTTTAACTCGAGGAAGGAGAATTGGATTCGTATCGTGTTGCAGCTGCAAGCTCATCTAGTGTTTTGTGTCTCATGAATAATTCATAAAAAAAAACACATATGTCACCAGTAAAAAAAAAATGAAAGAGAGAAATTTGAGAAAACACGCAGACGCCAGGCAAATTGTATTTGGATATTCACAAACCTGCTGCCACAAACAGAACCGTCCTAGCTCTAATTGTCTTGCATCTGATGGTAAGAAAGTGGGGACGTTGGCTCTCGTGACTGAATATTGAAGTTTCCTGAGGCCCTTTTGACTGTTTATTGTGGCAGCAGGTGAGGCTAGTCTTCATAAAGCCAGTGGGCTGTCAGTCTGAGCATAACGCATTGAACAATCATCAGGCTTTAGGAGTAACGTGGAAAAACAGGGGTCACACCAACTGTTTGTTTTGACTGGACTGCAGCTACGGTCGAGTCTTACAATCTAAGCCTATTAGTTTTCATGTGTAAGAGGTTGCTGTCCAGTAAAACCATTACATTCTGGGCACTGGTTCTTATGTACGACACACTCTGATTTCACTTTGATTTAACTCATCACATCTGTAGACTGACTGTATTGTTCTGATCATTGGCTATAGTGACAAAGAGCTGGCAGTATTGTCTCGTTAATTATTGAGTGATTGGGGTCACTGTTGATGCCCATGTCAGACACATGTAGTCCTAATAACTTGTGTCACCCGTGAACCCAGAAAATTTTTAAGGCCCTCCAGTATCTCAGCTCCCAACAGTTTCTCCAGCTCGTCAGGAAATTAGCCGTGAAAATGACAGGAAGTGACACATGAAAACATTTGCATGGTACACATTGTGACCAGCATGGAGTGTGTGCATTTTGTGTTGTAGATGACAAAACAAGTGTGTCTTAACTATTTCAATGTTTAGTTATTTACACAATGAGCAACACTGATACATACTTGCAGAAAACAACTTAATTAACCATATAATTAACTACCTTTAAAATTATATTTTAAAGGATTTTTTTATTTTTGTTGAAGGAAAAATCAGTTTTAGCTTTAAGGATTAAAAGCTAAATTTTGCCACTTTCTGTGAAATAGATGTGACCTTTATTACACTACTCCAGGAAGACAGAGTTTCAGGATATGTTTTTAAGCCAGGTTACTGAAAGAATGTGTTATTAAACAGTAATGAGGAAACACAATTCATCTTTAATCAGATTGTCTGGAGCTTTTTGATGTTATGCATTGGTGTTGTGGGGCAGGGGAGGATGTTAATAAAAGATTGTTATAATTAGATGGTTACTATAAATGGCTGGGGGGCAGAGTTAGTGGTTGGCGCTGAGGCTGAAGTTTTTGAAGCACTTTGTGTAAGTGTGAAGGGGTGAATCCCTGAAGGCAGGCTAAGAATGGAGGTGGGTGGAGCAGCAGGCTTAGGATGGAGGTGGACAGAGCAGCAGGCTAAGAATGGAGGTGTGCAGAGCAGAAGGCTAAGAATGGAGATGGGTGGGACAGCAGGCTAAGAATGGAAGTGGGTGGGACAGCAGGCTAAGAATGGAGGTGGGCGGAGCAGCAGGCTAAGAATGTAGGTGGGCAGAGCAGCAGACTAAGAATGGAGGTGGGTGGGACACCAGGCTAAGAATGGAGGTGGGCGGACCAGCAGGCTAAGAATGGAGGTGGGTGGGACACCAGGCTAAGAATGGAGGTGGGCGGACCAGCAGGCTAAGGATGGAGGTGGGCGGGCTAATAATTGAGGTGGGTGGAGCAGCAGGCTAAGAATGAAGGTGGGTGAAGCTGCAGGCTAAGAATGGAATTGGGCAGAGCAGTAGGCTTAGAATGGAGATTGGTGGAGCATCAGGCTAAGAATGGAAGTGGGCGGAGTTGCAGGCTAAGAATGGAGGTGGGTGGAGCTGCAGGCTAAGAATGGAGGCGTTATGTTGTTTTTGCAGGGACGTTTTATGTTGTTGAGTGGCCTTGAAGATTGGGACAGTTTCTTATCTTAGCTCAAGAAGCCCTGGCTAATGACGTTTATGCCAACTTTCTTCCCTGCTAAGCAGGAGTGATTTTACAGTGCCATTAAGTAAAAGCGTAACTCATAAAGGGAAGAACACATTAGTGCTTTGAGACTCCTGGAAAACATGGTAGCTTCTTCTGTTGTGAGTACCTCATTTGACTTTCTGTTAGTTCCACATTTTTATAATGGGGGGTGGGTGATGAATATTAAATTGATGTCCATTTAGGAGTGTTTTCACAAAGTACATTAGATGCTCTCCTTCAAGTGTACTGCCCAGTAACTAGGAATTTGTACTTGAGGGGCCTGAGGTTTTGTGGAGTTTGAAACTCCATATTTGAGTGAATGTGTGGAGGACTGATCTGAAAGGGAATCAGTGTCACCTTGTGCTCAGAAATAAAATGTAATCAGTTTGATATGAACTATTCCTTTGGGAGGTGTTGAATTCACCTTTTTATTTTTTCTCAAAAATCCCAAAGATGGCCAGCTCAGCTGGGTATGATGGGGGCACAGGGGTGTGATGTTCAGCACAGACACATTAGGAGTGACGCCCCTTTCTCAGATCCAGGCGGCCACAGCCGATGGCCTGCACCCTTCAATGGGACGAGCATATTGAGTGCTTCTGTGGGTGTAAATGTAGTGTGAAATGGTATGGGCTCAGCGTGAGGAAGACTGCAGTGTCACATGGAACATGTGGTGGTGGCTAGGGGCTCTGGATGGAGGAGGAAAGCTGTGATGACAGAATCAAAAGGATTGAAGTGTGTAGGTATGTTTGGAGCAGATATTACCAAATGAAATGAGGAAAAAGATAGAGGGAACAGAAGAGGTATAGAGAGGTGGGTTCACAGATGTGCTGTAGGTTTGCTGTAGAGCATGTAGACAGGTGTGCTGTAGCTCTGCTGTAGGTCTGCTGTAGCTCTGCTGTAGAGCATGTAGACAGGTGTGCTGTAGCTCTGCTGTAGGTCTGCTGTAGAGCATGTAGACAGGTGTGCTGTAGCTCTGCTGTAGAGCATGTAGACAGGTTTTGCTGTAGCTCTGCTGTAGAGCATGTAGACAGGTGTGCTGTAGCTCTGCTGTAGAGCATGTAGACAGGTGTGCTGTA
>JABJVR010047179.1:55641-68228 GCA_025773905.1 Chitala chitala | reverse complement strand
GTGTGTGTGTGTGTGTGTTTGTGTTTCCGTGCGGTCCGTCGCTTTCCTCTCTGCGCGGCCGTCCCGCCCCCCGCCGCCCCCCCCCCCCCCCCCCCGGGACTCTTTCACTTCAGCATGACAAATAAGTGCTGCCTGTTTTATGCTTGGCTTGAGTGCCACTCAAATGCCACGCTCCAAAATGTGCCTTCCCCTCTTTAACTAATGTCTCATAAATCTTGCTTTTTTCTGACAGTTTGACATTGGGAGAGAAATGTGATTTGCATATTTTGTTACTTCTTTTTATTTTGCTTGCGAGTTGCACTAATCCATATCCCTTATGAACATCACACATTCTCTGCTCCCATAGGAAAAGTTTGTTTTATACTGCTTTAAAAATGTGCAGGTAATTACTAATTTTCATAGTTGTGCTTTCACATCAATCTTTTCAGTTACCTTGTCACATCAGTTCTATCTCAAGGACAGGTAGAAAGGTAGACTGGACTGGTACTTTAACAGGATGCACTGGAACTATTAAAGTTTATGGCTTGGTTGATCAGGTCTAAAGCAGCATCAGTCAGTAATATTGTGTGGTGATCAGTCATGAGACAGAGTCAGTCAGAAGTACTCTGTGGTGATTAGCCCTGAGACAGAGTCAGTCTGGAGTACTGTGTGGTGATTAGCCCTGAGACAAAGTCAGGCTGGAGTACTGTGTGGTGATTAGCCCTGAGACAGAGTTAGGCTGGAGTACTCTGTGGTGATCAGCCCTGAGACAGAGTCAGTCTGGAGTACTGTGTGGTGATCAGTTATGAGACAGAGTCAGTCTGGAGTACTCTGTGGTGATCAGCCCTGAGACAAAGTCAGTCAGGAGTAGTGTGGTGATCAGCCCTGAGACAGAGTCAGGCTGGAGTACTGTGCTGTGATCAGTCTAAAGTAGCTAATCCATAGCTGTGGATCAGATACTTTATAACTACTTCCATCAAACTACATACAAGAAACACAATACAAAGCAGTAATTTTACATATTAGTGTATCAGTGTATGTTGGTAGTTAACCTGTTAAGCACTGATTTGCATTGTCTGCTTAATGGAGCCACTGTTCACATTGTAAATACATTAAGTGTGATGTGAGTGTGTACAGGGCCATCGCTTGTCGTGCACGCTGCGTGCTAATGCCCACGCTCAGTGCAAAGTGTTGCCTGTTTGTAGGCATAATGCGCCGACACATTGTAATATTGTAAATCTGCCTTCCATTACCATAATGAGAATCCCCACCGTGTGGGAGCCAAGTGCTCCGACGGGGCTGCTCTCACAACCAGCTATTCCTCTGTTCCTTTGCACTGTAGGTTAACAGGAGCTTAAGCACACACTGTTTGTTGTTGTTGTTGTTGTTGCTGGTGTTTTTTTAAACTAATCCCTCTTCTTACAGTAATCCCATACGTCTCGATACACTGGGATGCTGCCTCTCCTTCCCGTTGGTGTCAGCTGAATTGATTTGGCTTTGAGGGCATGAGACATGGAGAGACACCATTCCATGCTGGCTTTTTTGTGTTGTGTCGCCGGGAGACACGACTCACAATTTTTTTTTCCATTTCTCTTTTTTGCTTTCTCCCCCCTCTCTTTATGTTGTCACCTCCTCTTTCTGTTGCCACATTCTCCCTGTGTTGGCACCTCCTCCCTCTTTTGCTTCCTCCTCTTTTTGTCGCCACCTCCTCCCTCTTTCGCCTCTTCCTCTTTCTATTGCCACTTCCTCTTTCTGTCACCATCTTCTCCGTCTGTCACCTCCTCCCTCTGTTGGCACCTTCTCCCTTTGTCACCTCTTCCTCTTTCCTTCCATCTGCTTCCACATGATCTTGCCATGCAGCTGTTGGTGAAGTACAGATTTCAAGCTTTTTTGGCTTAATAAGGGGAGTATTTAGATTTGAGAAGAGAAATATTTTCAGTTAAGTTTACGTTGTGAGGGTGGGGTATAGACTGATGTGAGGGTAGGGTATAGACTGATGAATATAATGACTGCATTTTTTGCAGTTGTTTGTCATGGGCTTGTTTATGTGTGTGCAGACAGCCAGCAGAACAGGCTGTGTTTTCTCTGACATTGTACACACTGTACAGAGTGCAGTGCAGAGCCGCAGACAGGCAAGGCAGCTGCTCTGAATTTCCCACAGGTCCAATTGCTCAAAATATTGGGATGGATTCGATGTCACATATTTAAGCGTTTTCCTGAGCGCAGAATCCGGCATGCTGATTAGCATGTGGTGTTAATTACGGCCTTGCCCCACCCCTCCATGTGGGCCCTCACTGGTCGCCCCCTGGAGGATGTGTCCTGCTGCACCTCACATGTCATGAGCAAATACACCGATCAGCAGCGATACCACAGGCGTGACGTCATTATGTCAGGTGATGTAAATATGCAACAACTGCTTTACCTGTGCTGGGTAGCTACTCCCAGGTTTGCATTTTCTGGCATGTCTTCCCTCTCTGTCAGCACGAGTCACAACACAACATCAAGGCCGAGACCACGCCTCCGCCGCTGGTGTACTACTGCTAAAGATCCAGAAACAGATAAGCTCTTGACAGGACTGTGTTCGCTAAACACAACACCAAAGAATGCACTTGTGTTAGAAATTAATGTTCTCTTATTACAGGGAATATTGACTTTATGCAACGAAGACTTTATTCACACACTCTCAGCTTGTGAAAATGACACACAGTTAAAAATAGCAGAAGCCCAGAGAAGCCTTTCAGTCAGTGAAGACGTAGTGATCTCCAGGCTCTATGCAGAGGATAGTGCCTGTCTGTGGGCCTGCTGCCACCAGCCTATTGTGGTTTGTCAGTAGGACATTATAGGACTGAATCGGCTGAGTAAAGATTAATCTGACAGCAAGGGCCTCCAGATGCCAGGAATATTCTTTAGGTGAGAATATGTGATTCATAGTTCAGGACTTGAGTTAGAGCATCAAAGTGTTGCTGTCACTGGCTTCCCTTCTCTTTGTCACTGACGACCCACTCATCGGAGCTTGTTTTGTCCATAGTTCATTGTTAAGCTCTGCTAATTATGCATTGTTAGCACTGATTGCTGTCTGTGAGTCGGAACACTGGCTCAGAGCTTTGCTGTGACTGGCATTTCCCTCTGTTGTCTCACTCTATCCCTTCTAAATGGCCTTCTGTTTCCTACTCATCAGGCATTAATCATCTTACCTCAGTTTTGCATTTATCTTGCCATACAGTATGGTATAGATTAAAGCTGAATAAAAAACAGCTCTCTCTCTCTCTGGAAAACACCTATGCATGCATAGGCGAAACAGCACTGTTGTCCAACAGCTTTGAAAAAATACTAGACTCTTATTGGTCCTGAGATGTCACATGGGTGTGCATTAATTTTGTGGAGCAGCACATATAGTTCCAGTAGCCTAATAACAATTCCAAACTAATAGAGTTCAACATTCCACACCTGGTAAAGGGGCTCACCACTTTCAGTGAGAAGTCTAAACAGATGTCCTGTCCGATGCTTCCTATCATCAGAGAATTTACATTTTTGAAGTGTTTCTGTGTATTTGGGACATACCTAAGAGGACTTCTGTGGACAGTTTGCACACCGATGATTGTAAATGTAGAATAGCAGAGAAGCTTCTCCAAACAGAAGCTGAGCTTCAAACACACCTGTGGGTTTGTGTGGGAAATGCCATGTCAGTGACTTTTCCTCTTGTGTTTTGATTGTATGTTTGATGTGAATCACTGAGATATCTGTGAGAACCTTTATTTTAATTAATTACCATCTGTAACATAACGAGGCCGCTCTGTTCCACACTGACTTCAGTTGATAAACAAAATGTCAGCCATAGCTAACCGTTAGTGGTGATTTGTATGATTATGTTGCACTCAGTGCTCAGGTTGGGAAAATGATTTTCTGATAACTGTCCTTTTGTCCTGCATGTTCTGGGAGCACTTACTGTTTTCTTCATATCGGTTTTATATTAGTAAAACCACACTTAAGAGCTCACTCCGTTCCACACAGCTGGGCCACTGTCTGTCATTGTGTTTGCAGCAGAGCGGTGGACAGATGGCTTGGCGTTTTAGAACCATTTTCCACCTGATGGATCCATGGATCTGCAGGGAGTCTCAATTCTCTGAAAGAGGGGTGAATGTGATTTGAATGTGATGGATGTACCAGCGGAGAAGCTGGATGCTTTCTCAGGGTGGCAGCTCCTGTGCGACAGGAAATTCTCCCGCTGCCGGATCAGTGTGTGAATAGTCTGTCAGCATAACTGTACTCAGAGATGACCTCCAGCACGTGCTGCCCCCACCTTGAACCCTCCGGGCAGGACGGTACGATCATTTGCGTAGGACTGCTAGGGCATGAAGAAGACGTTCCAGATCAACAAATGAGGCCTGAAATTCGTTTTTGAAGAACCCACAAAGTTTTTTTTCCTTCCCTCTTTCTGAAATGACACTTTTGCTCCCATAGCTGTAACATTTTGTGACTGTGGCAGTTTCCGCCTCGGCTCTCCATGTTATGCCAGTAATAAATCAACACCGGGAGTGGGGCGGAGGACAGACTTCACCCACAGTAAATGCATCTGAACTGCTGCTGTCAGTTTGAGTTAGACTGCAGGCCATTTGCATGGACTTCTAGCAGACAGGACAGGAGGGGGAGGGGTAGTGGCACAACAACTGTTGAATCGCCACGTTAACCTGTCAGGCACAACAAGGGAAGTTCTGGTTCCAACATACCTTCAAATGATTAGCCCCATTGACGTCAGTATGTGTCCCGTACCACCGGAGAAATGGTTTCATGCATCCTCATCCAGTTGAAGATTTTTCAGGTGTAGCTATGGCAACTACTTTCTGGGGAAGCATATGCTCTGGTCGGATATGGACCAGATCTTGTTTGGGCTGACACTTGTGGAGGTGCAGAGTGAGTTCCTCTTCTGTTGGATGAAGGAGACTTGTTAATATGACACACCATCAGTCTGGAAGCCCCACACTGCATAATTTCTCCAAGTGAGACCTGCACTACCTATACTATGTGTGTGTGTGTGTGTGTGTGTGTGTGCGCGCGTGTGCATGCACTCATGCGTGTGCATGTATGAGAGTGTATGCATGTATACAGGTATGTGTGTGTGCGTGTGTGTGTTAGAAGAAATGCAGAGCACAGTTGGGAGACTGAAGGCTCACATCAGCATCCGTGAATGATCTTGTATTTGTTCTTATTGCCATCAGTTAGTTGTACAGGGATGTAGGACCCTGTGGTTTCCTCAATCTGGAGAATATCGATGGATTCACAGAATGAACACATAAAATGGATTTTGTGTTAGAATGGAAGAACTTCCAAGTAGCAGTAAGGGGGGGGGGGCAGGGAGGATGAAACTGGAGACTGCAAGGACCACCGTGCTCAGTAACTGTTTAGGGTTAGCAATACCTCACTGGAAAACCAGGGAACAAGAGGGTTTAAATACTTAACATAATGGGAAACAGGTGCATACAGTTAATGGTAAGGCATGAATTTCACTTAATTTTTGTTATATTTAGTTTCAATGATGCTTTGAAATTTTATTTATTTATTTGCTTATAGCCTTTATAGGTACAGTTTTTGCTGCTGTACAGTTTCAGTTTTAAAAAGTGCTATTTTCTTGTCGATTGTGTAACTGCTGGCATTTACATGTGCTTTCTGACAACGAAAATTGATAAAAATCAGAATGAAGGAAACATAAAAGAGAAAATGGACATTGCCAAAAAAAAAATGAATTTGTGAAAAAAAAACCAAGGGTCGTGGGTACGGCAGCAGGTGCAGAGTGTGAACATGTTTCTCCGTGAGACAGACCTACCTGTCGTTGATCTGTATATGGGACAGTCAGGCAGGTGACTGTCCCATGTGACTCGGTCAGTGTCATCAGCCTGTGAACTGCTGAAGCTCTGTATGAAGCCCTTGCTCCGTCTTTGTGCTGACCTCTGTACTGTGTGTCTTCAGCAGTCCCCAGTTAATCTGTTTGTATTTTATTCAGTCCAAAGGCTCCCATCTGAACTGGCCATTTTTCCATCGGTGTGGGCGTTTCATTAGGTTATGCCAACACGCCACTGGAGGCTGATCTACACGCATTTGGACACCTGTGCCACTGTAATCTGAAATGGAGAGAGCTTCACAGGTGTTTGTCCTCAGATTACACTCATGCCTATATTTTAGTGCTAGGAAAATGGATGCAAGGAACAAGAGGTGGCCAGTGTGAGAGAGTAGGGTCACTACCACACTGGGCTGTGTTTGCTTTTAAAACAAACCCCAAGGATGAAACTATACAAAATGACAGTGGTGGTACGTGGATGGGACCGCATGCTGTTAGCTGACAGCAGGCAGAGTTTAGCTCTGGCCATCAAATTGAAACATGTAATGTCGATCATTAAAGGCTGCATGCAAATTTTTATGCTTTGATTCTGTAGTTGTGTGTGTGTGTATGTGTGTGTGTGTGTGTATGTGTGTGTGTGTGAAAAGTCAGAAAAGAAATGCAAATTCTTAAACTGTGCTTCACCATTCTGTCTGTCTACATGATGTCTCTTGATGACAGAGGCCTAATTACAGGTAATTATAAAGGGACTGTTAAAAGGTTTTGTGCTAACTTGACCAGAGGAACAGACATGAAAAATCGATGTGGTATAGTGACTCATTTAAGACCAAAAAAGCATTAATTCTTCATAAAAAACTTATTTTTTATGACAGAGGTCAGTTCAGGACCATAAATGATGACTGTGGTGTAACTGTCATATGAACAACACCACTGCCCTCTGTTTATATGCATGTCCTACGGGCTGACTTATAAACCTGTAAAGGCAGCGTGCTCACAGGTGAAGCTGGTCTAGGTAATGCAAGCTGATGGTGACCAGTGCTCATTCATTACATGATAAACATTTAATGAACATCATTAAAGGACGCAGTAATTTGTGTCCTACATACAGTAATTTGTGTCTCAATATTTCCAGGCTAAATCTAATTGAAAAAGTCATTGATTGTCTTCAGAACAATATTCTGCTTATTAGTGTCATAAATGTATTCAGATAACACAGAAAAGTGTTACATGAGTCAGAGCCAGGGGCTTTTAAGTTAGCATGTGGTGTAAAGACTGCAGGAAAGTTGTGAAGTCTCTGGAACACACACACCTGCCATTTGGTCGCTGTCACTTGCACTAGTATACGACTTTGTACTACTTCTTCTTCCTCTCTTGGCTGCTCCCTGTAGGGAGCGCCATAGCGGATCATCCTTCTCCATGCCAGCCTGTTCTCTGCAGCTTCCTCTGTCACCCCAACCTCTCTCATGTCCTCCCTCACTACATCCATGAACCTCCTCTTTGGCCTTCCTCTTCTCCTCCTGTCTGGCAGCTCTATCCCTCCTCTGCACGTGTCCGAACCATCAAAGTCTTGCCTCTCTATTATGCGACTTTCTACGGTCACGCTTTACCTGCGCTTGCTTGTACTCTAGCACACAGCTCTGCAAGCAGGCAGGTCAGAGACTTTTCTAAAATGAGCAGTGTCTTTGCTGGTTGATGGTCCATGTGTCATGTATGGCCAACTTATTGCTGGCTGCCTGCATCCATTTTTATAGGCGGAGATGGCTGGGCTACATAGAAAACAGGAGGGAACAAAAACTTTTGTGCTTATAGCTGGAACTTGGGCTTATTGCTGGTGCTTGTCATGTAATTGTCACTTGAAATAGCCTGAATTTCACAGAACCAGACATGCAACATGCATATAAATGGACTGTGCTTGAACCAATGTGCTTATAAGTGTGAGACACTGTATATACAGACTATTGGTGCCACGTTGATTGTACTCATAGTGAGTAGCGGCGCTTGGTGCTCATCTTGCCAGCTGATTAGCTGATAGTCACGGGGCAATGAAAAACAAAGGGCTGTTGCATCCTCATTCTTAGGTTCGAGGCAAACTTCAAAAAAGGTGAAACTGTGGAGTAGGAGAGTGTTTCATTCAACTGTGACAGATGGTGTGGGTTTGTGGGGAGGGGGTGGATATTGGTAGAGAAAGAACAGGGTCCAGGGCAGGGTGCATTTTGAGTGGTAAGGATGGTCATTGCTGATTGTCACACACATTCTGAGTGGGCATGTGTGTATGTGTGCATGTGTGTGTACGTGTGTGTGTGTGTTAGTGTGATCGCCAGCAGATGGTGGGACTTCTGTCTGTCTGGCTTATCAGTTTCTGACTTGAACATCAAACTGTTTCAGATGCTTGTCCTTCAACCTAACTGCATCAGAAAGGTTACGACCATTTCATCTTGCCTATCAAAGGAACCACTTGAGGGCTGTTGAAGTGTTGCCCAAAGTGACCCTGTGTGTTATGTGAGGTGCTGTTCTTGCTGCCTGCCATTTTAAAGCTTAACAACTTCTCGACACGTTTCATCGTCTCCATGGCCTTGGAATTGATGTAAGAGAGTTATCAGACCCATTGCATTGTGGGTATGTGTTTCTGGAAGTCCAAGACAAATTGGTAGCCCCAGAACATTAATCTTTCAGCAGACACAGCAATGCTCATATTCCATCAGGCCTGCCTCATCATTAGCACCAGTCAGCAGACAGCAGATGCAGCCTGCACCAATGCATTTCTTCCCTGAGCCAGATGGAGGAACCCCATCAAAAGACATGCATTTGTATGCTGCTACAGACAGGACCAGCCACTGGTTTGTGATCAAAGAGGGTTGCATGTTTAAACCTATGTAAGGAGAGTTGGTTGCTCCCATAATGCACTGTGAATTCAGAATCAGACTGCTCTGTGAGACAAGCCATCTTCCTGGAACTTGGGAAAAAATGTTTCATCAAATGGGGAAACTGTTGCATGAAAATTGAGCTCCCAAAAGTTACACTTCACGTACTTAGGGTTGCATGGAGATGTGCTCCATATTTCACACTTGGGATGTGTTCAGGACACCCTGAATTCACTATACTGGGACTCTGTTGTCTTGCTTGATGCAAAGTAAAAAAAGATTGATTTGCGCTTTCACTGCTGACAAAAAGTACAAAACAAAATCAGACTCTTCTTTGTTAAAGTAGGATGAAAAAGTGTTCAAAAAGGAATATTTTGTGGCAAGTGTGGAAGTTTGTAACTGGCTCAGTAATTAGGTGTTATGTTAAAAAATACTTGAATAAAAACTAATTTTTAATAGAAGAAAGTGTTCAATATTCTTAATATTTTTTATTATTTGCAATAACAAATACTTTAGCCGTGGGACAAAATGAAAAGCAGCGCTTCACTGAGAGTGTCAAACAGGCCGGAGTCTCTGCGACAGCAGAACAAACGGTGCGTTACTGACGAGGACACCAGTGAGGAGCAGTGAAGTTGTGGGGTGTTGGAGGAGAATCCCAGGGCTAAAGCAGCACCCTGCCTTTCCTTATTGTTCTTTTCATGGGCACCTGGACAGAGGAGGCCGGGTGAGGATGTGTGAAGAGTTAA
Source organism: Chitala chitala (assembly GCA_025773905.1). NCBI lineage: Eukaryota > Metazoa > Chordata > Actinopteri > Osteoglossiformes > Notopteridae > Chitala > Chitala chitala. Next base: position 58,809 of record JABJVR010047179.1, on the reverse strand, counting down.
TCTCCAGGTAGACAAGCAACATTTCAGTGAACACACATCATTTGGCTTGGTTATGCTTGTGTGTGTGTGTGTGTGTGTGTGTGCGCGTGCGCCCCTCTGAATATCATTTGTTAGCTTTAACATTACTGTAGCTGTATATTGTTAGCAATAGAATACTTGCATCCAGCAGCAAAAACGATTAATTGCTTGTTGAAAATTGGTTTAGCATGGCGCCTGATTAAGGCGTAAAGGCAGGAGGATTGTGAGCCGTAGCGGTGCACAGGAGAAAAGGCAGTCGCTGGCCATTAGAAAGGGCCCCTGTCAGGCACATGTTGGACAGTGTGAGCACAACAAAGACTCTGTCACTTTTGTCTTCTGAGTACAGAGTATGTAAACTAGAATAGACCAAAACAGACCTTTACCAATGTCTTCTACTTCACACACACTCATTGTTGAGTGTCTGTTGTAAACGTTGTGGGACTAACTAGGAGGTTGGGGAACAGTGACCACGGTTTCACCGAGGTGCGTGTTCCTAACCCCGGAGAACTCCACGTGACATATATGTAACAAACTTTCTAGAGACGCTGCACTTTGCAGTTCACTTCAACACTGGCTTTGGAATCACTGATACTTGATGTAACACTCGTGTAACATAATACATGAATTTGATTGGTAGAAGCTCTGCAAACTGTCTCACTGTTGAAACGTTGAGTTTAATAATCCTAAAATGTCATAACAATCCTTTAAATGCAAGCAAAGACTTTAAGAATCTGTAGCTGACCTCGTGTGTGTGTGTGTGTGTATATGTACGTGTGTTCACTGTGTCTCAGACTGAACTCTCCCAGACGTCACACACTCAGATGTGACACTTCACTATGCTCAGAGGACATTGGGGCCCAGGTTGGATTACATCCCAAAAATCCTTTTGATCTTGTTTCTGCATTTTAACACCCAAATAACCAACGCTAAGCCCCCAAGAGTGGTCAGGCCTGTTCTGTGATTTATATTTAGGGTTTAGAAGCTGTAAATCTTTAATGCCCAAGACATGCCTCACTAAACTGTGTTTCTCCCTGCCTTTATTTCATACCTTTGTTTGATGGATTTATAGTGTCTGCCCTGCTGTCACAGTCTTCTGTTTTGAATAAATTCTGCCACTCATGCTCCATGACACGTTCAGTTATAGCACCACATTGCTGTCCATTTTTAAATCTTATGGCAACAGCACTGATTTGTAAAAATCACATTCAGCATAGGTTAAAATAATGTGGCCTGATGTTTTTGATAGATGTTATTTGACTTCGACTTAATTATGTACTTTCACTTTTCTGGATGTGTGGATGGAACATGCATTACGCCAGTAAGGTGAGTCTAGTGTACACTTTTCACTCGGTGTAGCGGTGTTATTGCTATTATGTACACACCAAGAGGCGACACTATAAGTGGGCCTGGTATTTGGAAATGTAACCGTGATGTTGAATAACCTTGGTCTGAAACACTCAGACCTCCGACAGTATGTGCCTTTGATCTTATCTGGGTAGGAGAAGCGCTTGGCCTGCTTTGACTGGCCTTCCAGCATTCGCTTTCCAGGATGTGGTTTCTGACAGCTGTGCTCAATGAGGTCAGACAAGTGCCAACACCGCCTCTGCTTCTAGACCAATGCCTGACCAATGCCCAGCGGGGTTTATACAGGACCCCAGCATCTCTGTTGTCCACCCACCATGCTTCCCTTTTGCCCTGAGGACGGCTGCCACCCCCACACCCCTAGGGGCAGGACCTGGAAAAACTGGGAGTTTAACTTCTGGGCTCAATGTGTGACTGTCTTGTGTTCTCTCACAAATTCTGGTCAGCAGTGCCTGTTGGTTTTATGTAGACAATTACCTGAGGTGTGTAGCGCTGGCTTACATGGTTCCACCTAACTGTAAATACACTTGTAGCCTTCTTTGACACACAGTAAACCAGTAACCATTACAGCGCATCACTAACATCACTTTTTTTCAAAAAGCAATATGTGTTGCTAGGTTGTAGGTCAGGGGTGATGGTGGAGAAAGGAGTTGGGAGTGTGAATGGTTACCATGAGACAGAAGTGAACTGGTAACCTCCTTTGGGAGCAGGACCTGAAACATTTCCAGGTTCCTGTCTTCTGTAGTTGGATGCCATCCATTGCCAGTGTATGGATATCTCTGGGCACTGGAGGCCTTGTGCTGTGTGTATATATGTGCAGGGAGGGGTCAGACTTCATCAGCATCCTGTGCAGAGGGACGAGCCAGTTAGAGGAGGCGTGTGAAATACACGGGTGTTCGTGACTTAAAGGTAGTGGAACGTGCCCTCGCTGTGTTTGCCTCTTTGTTTATCATGCTCCATAACAAGTTGCAGGTCATTGCTTTGTTGCCATTATAATTATTTGCACGCTTATAGATCCCTGCGTCAAGAGAAAGCTCGAGTCTACAAATGTTATGTTTATATGCGTGAGCATTTGCTGAAGCAATTAATGTTCTGCAGCTTGCTCAAGGTTGTGACAGCTGTTTGTCTCTTGGGTCTAAGACCCGTAAGACCTGCGGTTTAGTCAAGCTGTGGCTCCACCTTTGCAGCTATGGCACTGACAGACCTGCCTAATGTAATACTTGAGGGAAAACAAAGACTTACAGCCACAAATTGCTGCAGTGACACAGTTTCCCGAGTTGAACAAGCACTACTGCCATCATATCCTGTGGGGGTGATTCTGCTAACGTCCCCAGCCTAGACAGTGTGTTGTCCATCATGGATTTCAGAGCTGCCTTATTGCCTGTTTTGCTTGCCTTCCCTTTGCTGTGATTTTTGCCACTTCATGTGATGTCCTGTAGGCCCCATTCAGCTGATGTTTAGCTTCATGATGCAGTCGCTGAAATGGAAAAGAAGGGCTGAGACAGAACATTACTCTGACCTTCCTCCACACTGCTCTCCCTTAAGGAGCTGACTGTATTTGTGCATTTGCTTGGATAATGAAAACCATCGATTCCTGAAGTGCGATGAGTCTTCGAGGCTTCGGATACCCCGCAGTAGCCATGCCCGTGCTTCTCCAGAACAGAGGGAAGGCATTTAAATATACTCCTCAGTAGCCACGCCCGTGCTTCTCCAGAACAGAGGGAAGGCATTTAAATATACTCCTCAGTAGCCACGCCCATTCTTCTCCAGAACATAGGGAAGGCATTT
>JABJVR010047179.1:6434-55541 GCA_025773905.1 Chitala chitala | reverse complement strand
AAATATACTCCTCAGTAGCCATGCCTGTGCTGCTCCAGAACAGAGGGAAGGCATTTAAATATACTCCTCAGTAGCCATGCCTGTGCTGCTCCAGAACAGAGGGAAGGCATTTAAATATACTCCTCAGTAGCCACGCCCATGCTGCTCCAGAACAGAGGGATGGCATTTAAATCACTGTTTTATGGGGATGAAATAATATGTTTCTTCCTCAGAGAGTTCCTTGCTTTCTACACTGAAATGATCTCACATTTCTTAAAATTGGATTTATAGTGCTGGGTTAATTGGCCCAGTGCTGGCCAGAGCTTTAAGCACTGTGACTTCTCTCCTTGCCCACTTCTCAGTGTCAGGCTGCTGTTCTCGCACCTCTGCTGGTATTTCAGCAAACGCCAAGCGTGCACCTAGGCCCTTATTAAGACCTGCCAGCCTAATTCTGAAGTGCAATGTTGCCATTTAATGTGCTCTTTCAGGCGTGGTCTAGCTCAGAGGAGCTGGTACGGTGATGAGCCATGCAGATGGAGAAGACAGTACTGATCCGTAAAGTCCAATCAGCAGGACACAACCTGGCATCAAAGAACAGACTTGACTCAGTTTGTGCTGCACTGAACGTGACTTAGACCCACTCAAAAGCTGTCTTCAATACTTACAAATGCTACTAACCACACCTCTGTGAAGTTCTACACGTCTTATTAAAACTGAAACATGTTGTAATATGGAACAACGCAGCTTTAATGAAGATTCCTTCAATGTTTGCTAAGCCCGGGGAGAAATTATGGGAAGGTGAAACTACGATAAAAAACCTATGGTCATCTGGTCTGTAGACACAGATAAAACAGCTGGGACCTGTCTGGGAGGTGAGGATTATCGTTAAGTCCTACAGGTTCATATCACGTCACTGTAAAGTGGGTCTTTACCCAGACGACCATAGCTCTCAGCTTGTGGGCATCTACCTAAGGAGAAAATACAAAGCGATGTGGCAAACATACTTTTTTTACATAATGTGTAAAGCATATGTACAGATAAAGCAATGCACATATTTGATGAATGTGAACAGGACTTTTGTATATTACTGTATGTCTGTGGCATGGTTACTCAATGGGTAGAACGTCAGGCTGGGAGGCAGAAGTCTCCTGGTTCAAATCCCAACTCAGCCACCAGGTGTGTCCTTGAGCAAGACACCCAGCAGTAGCTCATTGTAACGTGTATCTGAAATGTTGTAAAGTCACTTTGGATAAAACTGAGTTAATAATTAATATATTACCATGTATCCTGATTTTGTGGGTTACTCTTTAAGGTCGCCTTGGGAACAGGGACAATGTGCACGCTTGGCTGCTGAACTCCACCACTGGCTCTGGACCATGTTTCTATCACTGAACTCAGTGGTACCCAGATAACCCACTGAAAACCGAAAACTGTGGCACAGCTGAAGGCGCTGATGTTAACGGCTCTGCCTTGGCATTCCTGGAGGATGCAGAGAATCTCAGGCCCCGCAGGTGGGGGGGTTCTATAGTCATCAGGTTAGGTCTGTAATCTTGTCCTTTCGAATCTGGTCTGAAGAATGTCTTCACTTGGGTGGCCATGTTTGAGGCTGGTGAACATTGTAGTCCTTCTGTGCAAGTTACTGAGGTGGTGGTTTCATGGAGCCTTGAGCCTGAAGTCACTCAGCAAGGAATACAAAATAATCACTTTCCATTATCACGAGCAATTAAACAAGAACTTTCATCAGCAGTGAACAAAATGCATAACATTTGCATTACAAGATAGGTCCATTTTAACACAGAAACAATTTCAATGACATATACAGTTACAGACGTGGTTAAATATTCTTAAGACAGCACTAGTGTGACAGAGATGCTTTATTATGTATGATTAAGCCATAGCACAGAAGCTGTCACCTGAGAAAACTGTCAGAATTAGATTCTGGCCTGTTTGCATTCTCAGGGATGGAGAGTTGACAAATACCCCAAGGCAGGCGTGCTATCCTAGTACCAGACAATATTGATGTTCTACATGAGAAGAGCTATAATGTCCATTTCATTTTTACATATATAGGTTTTTGCAACAACTATACTGCTCTGTAAACTCGTGAATGTGTAAACAATTCTATTTCAGCATTTTTTGCATTTTTCCCCTTGGTTTACAGTGTCCATAACTTGGCCTCCATCCTCAGCCTAATGCATTATGACACATTTTATTTTTAGCAGATTGGAAGTGTTTATTCGGTGCCTTTTACCCTTAGACACCTAAAACTCTACACTGCTCTCTCCAGGCATTCCTTTCATGTGACGGTCCTTCTACTGTGTTCTAGAAACGTCTCCACGTGCTTCGCTATCAGTCTAATTAACACAGACTTGTAAATGTGTGGTTTCTTGTTTCCCGGCTGAAATGCAGCTTGGTTATCAGGGGCGAGGACGTGAGCCTCTGACGGGTAAATTGGCAGGAAGGAGCACTCCCACTGGCAGGAAGCTGTCTGCTCACTGGTCAGCTGTGGCAGGTCATGTCTCAGTTTGATTTTCTATTTGTCATTTCTATTGACCTCCCTTTGAGCAACATTCCTGTGTGCTCACACTTTAGCTGACAGACTGTGGTTCGCTGATGTGGCGACAGGCATTTAACTTTGCTTTACTGCTTCTAGTCATGTGATACAAATTTGTTTTTTCACTTTCTGGGTTTTGAAAAACTATATTTGCTCTCAAGAAGACACCTTTCGCTGACCTGTGCTGCAGCATGTAATGCGGCAGTATTTGAACAGGTCACGTGTTTCCCCTTTCAGAGGCATGACACACTTCACACTGGACCCCTTTCCTTGTTCACAATAATGTAGTCAGTTCTGTTTGTGTGTTTAGCTGGGGTAACAGCTGCTGCAGTCTGTCCTGTGTGTTTTTACAAGCAGGTGAAGGACATACAGTATACTGACAGCCACAAACACACCTACAATGACGCTGTTAAAATTTCCACCAATTTGCACCTTTCCCTTGTATTTATTTTGACTAGTTTTAGAGTTTTATTGTTGATTTCTGTCCATTCCATACACATCTCCTAAAGTCAATGGGGCATTCTTAGCAGACTGCTAATAATAATTAACATCTAAACCATCAGTAGATGTTCTGTTGCCTGTGAATTGATGACATGTAATAAAAAACAGACTCTTCTGTGAAGCACTGTGACAAACAGCTTAATTTCAGCCTTTGGGCCTAACGTGTTATGAAGTATTATAAAGTATTATCAGTGCTGCTAGCATTTCAGATGAAGGACTTATGGATCTTGGAGCCCCCCACCATGTTTTTTGAGGATCTCTTAATTAATCTTCAGAGTGTGCAGGCTCTTCCCAGCCCTCTACAGTGTCTCCTTCTGTAACTTAGTGGATTCTCTGCTGGTGAGTGAAGGACACTGAAACTCTCTATAATTGTGCTTTGCTGGTGTGACAGGATTTTCCACCCCACAGAGAGTGCTTATAAATGTCACCCAAATGCCAGAGATATTCGTTAGCTGAGGTGTAATGGGAAACTAAAGGGAAATAATGCCTTGTGATTTCCTCATCAGAATCCACTGATTTGCCTAAATGTTCTCTTTTGATGAGAAAGAGAATCTGAATTCTTTGTGCATTTGGCTTGTTTAGGCGAGATGAAAACAGATCGTGGGAAACGAACAGTACAGGGGAGTCACATGAAACTATGTATTTTAATTAAAGTCAGAGAGGTAAGAATGTAAGGAAGGAGCAGCAGACACCAGGGTTCTTAGGGATCTGAACACATAAGCTCAAGGATGCTGTGTCACACCTCTGGATGTGCAGGGGCATATCGATAGACGTGCAAGTCATATGGGTAAAAGTATGTTTAACTTATAAATTTGTACCTATTGCAATACCATTCTGGGGGTGGAGGGGGGGGTAATATTTGACTCTTTACCTTTATACTTTCTGGCCAACTGCCCACTACAGCCCTCTACAGCCCTCTACAGACCACTACTGACCTCTACAGCCCTCTACAGCCCTCTACAGCCCTCTACAGACCACTACCGACCACTACAGCCCTCTACAGCCCTCTACAGACCACTACAGCCCTCTATAGCCCTCTACAGCCCTCTACAGACCACTACAGCCCTCTATAGCCTTCTACAGACCACTACAGCCCTCTACAGCCCTCTACAGACCTCTACAGCCCTCTACAGCCCTCTACAGACCGCTACAGCCCTCTACAGCCCACTACAGCCCACTACAGCCCTCTACAGACCACTACAGCCTTCTATAACCCTCTACAGCCCACTGCAGCCCACTACAGCCCTCTATAGACCACTACAGCCCTCCACAGACCACTATCTTGGATCAATCACGTATTTCATAGTAAAACCTGACTCAGATTGTATTCAGAATCGTCAGAATTTAAATTGAAAACAGAGCTACCTTGTCTTGAAGGAAATAGACAACAACAAGGAGAAAAACAGCAGAAACTGCGTGTATGAGACAGTGAAGCGAGCCCTTACGCGTCTACTGAAATATACCACGCGGTCAGAAAGGTGCAGAAAAACACTGCTGACCCCAGGGATTCAGGCTCCACCGACATTTTTCTCATCAATTTTGGAAGAGAACAACACTCCGTGATTTTGATATTAGAACAAGCGTTTGGTTAGCGTTGGGTGTTATGCTGATTTATAGTGCTCATGTGTCCCACGATTTATATAACCCACCAATCAGCTCATGTTTAAGTCCCCTGTTTAAAGAGTATCCCTGTAACATGAGGTTGTATGGTGCCTCAGGCTTTGCCAAACATCAGAACTTTTCCCTAACTGCTACATCTGCACTTTGCTATCTGTTAGTTCACAACATATCCTTACCTGTTCATACAGGTGAGACCAGAACAGCAGAGTCTCGTCTCACACTGCGAATGATAATTATAACAATGAGAGCCTGTATTGTCAATCAGCTCTTCTATTCATATGCTTTCTGTTAAGGCTTCAGTGCCCCCCCCCCACAGCACTGCAGCTGTGTCTGTGACACAGGGCATGTTTACAGCCTGTCCCCAGGTAGCGTCAGACCTCAGGAGCTCTGATAATTATGCAGTGATAGACAGGAGGGGGGAACCACATTTCCCCCGGCACTCTGCTGAGACCCATAAAGTATTAAGACAGAATTAGTACCTGGGTATAAATTTAACTCCATTAGGAGCTCAAAGAGAGAAGGTGTTGCCGCTTATATAGTGATGTGAATGTTGCTGGCAAGACAGAATGTCTCATTGTTATCCCAGAGGTGCTGCTACTCGATCTTTATGTATCCCTTAAAAGCCAGAGGTTTGCCAGGTCTCCTCACAGGGCAAACAAGTTGTGCTGTTTTGACTGGACCAATGACAATCAAAGGGCTTAAAAAACCCTCCCAGACAGACCAGAAACTGTTTTATTCACAATATACCTGTAGTTTTTGCAGCACCATTGTCTCAGCTGTTAGCGTAAAGATTTAGTTGCGGTAGGTTTTGGTTTTTTGTGATGATGCTGCCATATGCTGCATTAAGTGATGTTTCCAGATGAGCTGTGGTCTGCACTGATAATGTGGAAAATTAAGTGTTTCAGACTGTGTCATTTCACAAACACGACTGCAGTGTCGGAGCTCAGGCTCTTTACAATAGGCCTGGCAAAGTTGTAAACCTCTCTCCTTTCAAGGCTGATGAAGCTTACTGAAAAGCATCATGAGAGAATATTTTCAGAGGAATTTCAGTTTCAATCAACTCTAAAATATGTTTAAAGTTTTGTTAGCTGTTAAAGACTCTACTTGTACTACTTGTAAAAAAATGTGCCCTTGGATCAAGCAAATTGTAAAAGGTGAGATTGTAACATAAGGTTCTGGAAGCCAAGAGGGGCTACAGGACCTGGGTCTCCTATGCAGAAAAATTGAATTAAAAAAGTATCCTGCAGATTTCTGCCACTATTGCAGCTCTCCTTAGCAGCGCTTTTCACTCTGTGGGACCCAGTCACACGCGACTGGAGATTTGAAGTCCTTCATACAGGGATGAGCACAAATACAGATAACTGGTTTCCCTTTTAATGACATACACGGTGATTAACCTGATGCTTGGGGGCCGTTCCCCATCGCTCCTGCCACACGGCCTTGTAAACGCCCCATGTACGTAGTCCATCTTTTCTCTGCCTCCTTTGCATCATCATGAATGACAAAAGAGACCAAAGTCCCTGCAATGTGGGAACTGAGGAAAAACCGGTCAGGCTCTCAAAATAATGGAGCTTTCAGCAGAGAAGAGAGAGATCAGTGTTGGGTAGGAGGATAAATGTGCTTGGTGGTGACAGTCTGTAGAAATCCTTTCTGTAACGACCTTACAATAACATGAGGAAAAACCAGGGAAGCACCAAGCTATGTTTCAAAGGACTTCTGTAGCTGAACTTCAGGTTTAACTTCCAGTACACCATGCCTGTAATAAATAGCAAGTCTATCTTATTGAACATGAAAAAACTGTGACACCCAGAACTGAATTAACATCATGTTAAAACTCGTGTTAACGTCTTTGTTCCAATATGCAGAAAATAAAAAATTGTAAGGAGTAAACTGCATTGTCTGAATGTGTGTTCAGTAGATATTTGTGTAGACTTGTTACTGTGGTAGGCCTGTGTGCATATGCACGTGTGTGAACATCTGTGAAGGTGTGCATTTGCTGCCACCATTATTAATTATTATTATATTGGAGTTATATAACATGTCATTTATGCAATTCTTTATGCTTAATTTAATTACATTTTAAGTCTGAAAGGTGCCAAGTGAGCCAGCTCCACTGAGAGAGCGTTGTTGAAGGGAGGCAGAGGGAGGCTGCCTCCTCCGTACAGCTCAGAAAACTGTCTTTCACCCCCCCATGCACTGGAGCACTGTCTCCCCCACAGTCTTCTCCTTTCATAAGGATGGGGTGTCACAGCAGGACAGGATTATTAGATGCTACTGAGAGCCCTGGTGTTACATGTATAGGTCAGGGCTGACTTTGTAGGGACAGGCAGAAGCAGTGAGCACAGGTTCATCACACACAGGTGATGCTGGGACAGGTGTGGTTGTGTCTGGTGATTAGCAAACGGTTGAACACAAACTAGAGCTACGATTCCTCTGCTTTGTGTGTTTTATTATTGGGGCCAAAGACAGTTAAATCACAGCTGGGGAGGACCTGGAACATCAAGCAAACAAAATAACAGGTTGCATCTTATTTCACCCTGATCTTTAACAGGATAGGGTCAAGCAAACACTGATGAGGTGAAACAAATGCTTGTGCTTATATATATGGGAGGAGGGGGCATGATGACCCTGACTTCACCTGTTAACATGCATTAATGTTAACAATCGCTATGGGGGAGGGGATTCAGTACCCTTGTACCATTGAGGGAATAAATCCCTTTTTGTAACCAGTGGTAGTGCTCAGTCAAAATGGAAAAAAACATCAGCAAAATATTAATACAATAAACACACCTGAATGATAATGGTGTCAGATTAACTGCAACAAAGGAGGCTGCTATGAAAATAATAAATGATTTTCCCAGAGTTTCCTTCAGCTCTGATTAATTCTGTTTTTACACAAAATCAGTCAAGTGGTTGCATAATGATTATGAGACGTACTGCTTGAGAAAGCCACACTCTTGGTTCTCACACAGAGACTTCCTTTGAAATCACCAAATTACTTACATCAGTCCCTGGAGGTAATATTTCCCAATTACAGGTGTGTTTGCTCAGAATCACATCGTACGCTGTCTTCTGGAGAGGAGCGGGTATTTGTGTCGCCTCATTTTGAAATCAAATAGTGATCATGTTCATGAACTAAAATGTTAAAATCAGCGAAGGTGGTTTGAGAAACATCAGCCATGATGTTGCTTTGATAAGCTGTTTTTGGAGTTTTGAGAAAAGTGTCCAATAAAGTCAGTCAGCATGAGCTACTGATCATTTTGAATTCAGGTGGAATTTTTGGAGGAGTGACAGCAGTTTAACAGTATTATGTGGAGTTGTACAAGAATCAGAGAAGTCTGAAAGACTTAAGTCTTCACCTCTGGGAGTCAGAATTGGGATGAAATTGCTTCAGCCGAGATAGGACAAGGTTGAAGTGGGGGCAACGAAGGGGGTAGTTTAGTGACCGCTGCACATGGCAGCAGGTTGGCTTCAGTGAGGGTGACGTCACCCCCAGGGGTCGAGACAAGAGTCCCATTAGCTCCCAAAGCTGAAGAGTTGAATCTTTGGCTCAGTGGGCTAATCCTCCTGTGTAGTGTGCTGTGCAGGCAGTGATGACCTGGGTTTGAAACCTGCCTGCTCCCTTGGTCTGTTACAGTATAGTGTGGCTGCTTGTAAACTGACAGCGAGGTAGACCAGTTACGCACACAAAGGAAACCTGCCCTCTAAGCACAATCATAATATTACATCTTTCTCTTATTCCTCCAAGAATGATGAGCTGGGAGTTTTTCGCTGTTATTTCTGGATGGAAATGGTTGAAGGATGTTCCGTACAAGCCCACGCTTCCAGTGCACACACTCCACCAAGAGCTCCAGTAGAAATGGGAAAAAAATATTCTCGTTACAGATTACTATTGTGTACGAGTTGATAAGAAAACAATGTTCCTTTCAAAGCAATCGCTGAACTTCTGATCATCATCTTATCATGAAGTGATTAAATCAAACAGTTTTTTAATATTTATGCACATCATGAATGTTTTAGATTTCGTGGTAATTAAGATTATTGCCTACTGTACAACTAGCCTCATTAAAATTAGAATAACTGTGCTAAAGTATATCATCAATGATTTCATGTTATTTCTTATTAATTTGAGGTATTAGGTGACTATGAATTGCTGTAGATCAATAACAGTAAATCTACATCTTTCATTTGCTACGAAAATATGATAATTACATAATGTAAATGTGGTATAAACCACAAATGTTATTGTCATTAAAACTTGAGAACTGGCATGCCTCAAATAGATTTATTTGATTTGTTAATGTTAATTTAGACATAATTATCTTGTGGGTCTTGGGCAAACAAACAACCCTGCTTGCTGTCCAATGGTTTATTTTTAAACACTTTGTCCAATTAGAAGAAATCATATATTGTGGCACCTCACAAATAAATTGCATTCTGTGTATCACTTACAGGCAAGAACAAGTTCGGCATCTTGTTTTCTGTACAAATCGAATTGTGTGTGAAGGATGACCTCAGAGAACACTGCTGCATTGTTGAGGCTCCCCAGTGGTGCTGATAACACTCCTTTTCAATGGGCTGGACGTCCCGAGATATGCAACGGCTTGACTTAATTTAGAAGTTACTAGATTGTTGTCCTGGGAGGCTAGATTGCGCTACCTAATTTAATGTCCTGTCTGTCTTTTTAATAGCAGCGGGGGGTGGGGGGTGGAATTAGCTGTGCTGCGTCGTGAGGTCATTATTTTCATTATAAATCATGGAGATATTGTATACAACTATCTCTGACACCAGGGCCTTTTGTTGACTCTTGTGCAGAGCATGCACCAACAGGTGAAGCAATGGAAACATTTTTAGTATTTAAATAAATTCTGTTGCTCCTTCTATTTCAGCGCCTGCTGTTAAAGCTTAGTGATCAGTGGATATTTGAGACAGAACAGTAGAAACTACAAGAACACTTCCATCATCAGCCCCTAGTCCTGGGGGAGAAGAAGTGTATGTCTCTTCAAGAGTGGGCGATGTGACTCTGGATTTCTCCTCAGGTCTCATGTGTAGCCAAAGGGCCCGGCGCTAAAGAGATTGAGAGGAGAGCATTAAAAATGCTTTTAGCTGGATAGGCTGAAGAGGATCATGGTGCAGGAAGATGATGGTAACCCTCCGGCAGTCCAGGGCAGAGTAGGGCTGACTACCAGGCTGGAGGGTCACACGGAGTTATCCTGTGGGAATGTGGAGAACATGGTCTGTCTTGGTCTGAGACTCCGGGTGTGAGGGAATGGAGAGTGTGTGTGTGTGTGTGTAGGGAGAGAGCCAATGAGACAAGAGAGGGTGACTGGGGAGTGTGTGAAAGAAGTATAACAGAGAAAGACACACACAGAGTGAAAGTGAAGAGGGGATGAAGACAGGTAAAGGTGATGGAGAAAGACAGAAGGAATGAGGATCTGTGGCGACAAAGGCAAAGGCGGTCTGAATCTCCCGGTCCAGTTAGCTGCTGTCACTGGAGTGGTCAGGGACCAGAGGCACTGCCAAAGCTCGGGACCTAAAACAGACTGGAGCTAGCCTGTGTGTCTCCAGCATGCTGAGAGAACATCGCATGTTGGGGAGTCAGGAAGCAGGCTCTGCTGGCTGCTTGTCAACTCAGCGCAGGAACGGGGAGTCACGACCCACCGAACTGACTCCACCGAGCAGCACGCAGATTAGCGCCTGCGGCGAAAACACGTCACGGCAAATCAACTGTTCAATGGCACAAAATCCGAGGCACGCTTTGTCCTGCCAGACCCATTATTTTAGCGATGTACATCCACTCTGTTGTTGTCGCTTGCATGGTGTTAAATATGTACAATGTCAGCTTGCTGCTTCAGCTTTCATTGAGAAACAACCCACTGAATCTCATACTTAGTAAAACACACTTGGCCGGTGCTGCTGGCAGGAAATTGGAACCTCAGGCTTACTTATTCAACATGAAGTAAGCTTTCCTGTGCCCTGCTGTATGTGTGGGTGGCTACGGCACAGAATGCCTTGTGCTCCAGGAAGGTTCCGGAACCTTCAGAGTAGCAACATATTGGCAGCACCTCAGGAACAACCACAACCACACAATTTACTATTGTCCAGAGTTGTGAAACTGTAGCCAAACTAGCAGATATTATGGGGCTATTCCTAGGGACTGGTTTAACTCAAGAGTGGAATTTGTACACAGCCCAGGTGGAGTAGATGGACAGATATTAGAGATTATGTGTCCCAAGAGAAAGCCACAGAAGACATACTGCACATCTGTTTTACTGTTTACCTTATTGTTAGAGGGAAATGTGTATTCATACATTGTGGAGTGAAAATTTTGTAACGCAATATGGCAGATGTTTCAGAGCCAGCTGTGCAGGCAAGTGGAACATATTTATATAAAGTGGATGAACTGGTATAGATTGGAGCTTCACACAGAACAGAATGAATTGTTCTTTAGCCAGTTTTTTGTAGAAAAGTTCCTTCTCCCCATCATGAGCTGAATGCTCATTTGCTCTTCTTGGCAGTTGAATAATTTTTCTATTTTCCCCACATTGGAACATTTTTCCCATTTGATAAAATTCCCTGTGATAATTTCTAAAGAACTTTGCAGCAGCTTTTGTGTACCGATGAAAGATAACTTGTTATTGAGATGTCGGGGAAGAGCCGTTCAGTTCTCTGAAGTTGTTTAAGTTCTGAAGGCTGTCGTCTGTGGTGCCTGTCTGTTGGACAGTGAGGGGCTTTCTGTTGTTCATCTTCAGAGCACGCACATCAGTTGCAGAGTGCCATGTGTGTGATGTGAGGGAGCTGTGTTTGCATTTAGGCTGGACACGCTCTGCCATGTCTCATGTTACAGTTGCCCCATGATATGGTTTTCAAGGTGCCCCAAGCTCTGCCGTGAGAACAAGCGGGCCACTCTGCTGTTTCTTGCTTGGTAGGCCAGGCTGCAGTTCTCATTGTGTTCTGAAGCTGCAAAAGATACTAAAGGCTCCTGGGGTTGTGTGGCAAAACACAGTCATGCTGGGCTGTTCCCATTGTAGTGAACACACAAAGCCAGCGATTAGCTGTGTCTCGAGGAAAGAGTACGCACAGCTAGATGATCATTAGAAGCAAAAAGACTAATTTGAATTTCTGCTGCAATACCCAGCATTGCTAGGGTTTTACATCAGTTGGAGGAATATTTTCTAGACTGTTGTTGACTGGTGTCTTGGGGCATTGGAACAAACAGTGACAGGAGGAGCCTGAGTCGCTGGTCTACTGGCTGATAGATTATGTCAATATCTGTAGAGTGGCCTTTTGTAATGAAACATACAGATATGGCTTTGTAATGAAAATGAGAGACCGCCTTCTGCTTCATCACTAACAGTGACAGTGTTGGCAATCAGATTTAGCTGAATTAACACAGTTAACTGTTACTATGAGAGAGAGAGAGAGAGCAATACCATGAGAGGAAAAGATTTTGTCATGACGACGTGCACGCTCTGAAATCCTCCTGGTGTCCAGGCAGCGGCAGAATCGGGGCTGCGTTGGCATAATCTAGTGTGTATGATATTACTCCTACATCTGATCCTTTCAGTTTTTACCTTCAAGATAAGAAAGCCTTCAATTCTACTTGAAAAAGCCGATGACTCAGGAGTCATCGAAGTGGATATTAGAAGCCAGCACCTCGTCTTCACCGCTGCTGATATTCTGTGCTGGTTTTATGTCCCTAGAGTGATTTGAACCAATAGTGTATTATAGAACTGGCTTTTGTGGTGTTTGCCGTATTTACAATAGTTTCTGGTTCACGACTAATTTTTCAAGCATAATTTAACAAAACACTCTTCTCTTGTTATTTTACAATTGTTCCTTGTTTTTGGAAAAGCATTTAGAAATCAATATACAGTGTAAATCACACTGTTGGAATGCTTTGAGAGGTCTGAGACACAGCATACGTGTGCGTTCCCAATATTAACATTATGCAGTGCAATATGGTGACGAATATAAATGACCATCTATCATACATAGTGATGTGTTGTTTAAATGGCTCTTACTAACAGGCAGAGAATAATTTTCCTGCTTCAGTGATTCACGTATGGAATGGCCATGACTTCAGAGCAGCACATTAGCACGGACATCTCACAGTGGCGCGTGCGTGCAGATGCGGGCGCGTGACCATGGAGCACTATGCGTTCAACCCCCCGGCTTAAAAGAGGATCCTCTCGGGAAGTTGATTTGGATTGAGTTTGACATCGGCTTTTTATGAAACTGAAATGCTGTCTGCATCAATTTTAACCACGGCATATGAAAAATCGAGTGGGTCGCTTGGAATAAATTTGAACGCCTTACACAGTTGTGCAAACAACAACAGGAGGGCGGCGTTTGCGGCAAATGGTTAACGTGGCTAAGGCTAACGTGGGTAGGGCATCGGAGGATGAAGGTGGAGGGGGGGCACAGCCATGGTTCTGATTTTAAAGAAATACCTGAGGTGTGACAGGAGTCTTCAGAGATCAGGAACATGTTCCTCCTCTGAGTGGATGGGTTGACTTCCATTTGCTCACATAACAAAACCTCTTGCCTGTCGTCCTCCCTGCTGTGACTGACGCCAATTACTGTGATACAGATTTGCTGAGGTGGACATTTTCCCGGGCAGGCTTGGCTGGCGGGCCCTTCTGAAGGCATTAGCGGTTCTCTCTTCCGATGGCCTTTCTCATGGCAGCAGCTGCGTGATGTGTGCATTGGAGACGTCAGTCTGGCTCCGCTCATCTTTCCGAAGAGCTAGAGACAGCTGACCAGCTGCGCTCATGCTGCTTGCACAGCGAACGTGAGAGGTCAGTCAGGATAGATAGTAGATTGCTGTAGTATCAACTCAACATGGATGATGCCAACATTGATTAAATTGGCTGTCGTTTCCCAGGGGATTACTGCACGATTTATTTTATTGGGTGTCTTATAGGGGGTTTGACACTTGATTGTTAACAACAGGACATGAAAAGATGCTAATTTCATGATAAATACAGAGTTGTTGGGTGCTAAAAAACATTTGTTGATGAAGTGTCCAATTTGTTGTACAATCACAATTTCAAATCAGTTTACAGTTTACAGTTAAGGTATCAATCAGAGAAGAATTTTAATAGGACAAAAACCTCTTTTGGGGAGGAGTTTATTTGTGCCAGCAAATAGAGTTCGTATGTGCTACAAGTGGGTAGATTCAGCGTTTCCAAAGCTGTAAATAATATTGGATGTGATGTAGTAAGCAGGGGTTCGAGGCTTGGTGTGCTCCCATTTAATGCATTTGCATTATCCACACCATCCAAGCAGAGCCCATCACAGTTCCTTCTCAGGACATCACGATGTCCCTGTCTATGTGGAGCGAGATCTCCACTGGAATTCCCAGGGCTATATATGGCTACCGTGGTAACAACCTGGATCAGTTTGAGCATTCCCAACCATGGGAGCAACCTGCCTGGTGTCTGTAAATATTCATGAGTGTAAAGGAAAACCGCCCTCAGCACACTGTCCTCATTCTGTGCTTGTTGTCCAGTTGTGATTTAACTCCAAACCAATATGCATAACATATTCACAAGTCCACTTGTGATACATAACGTTAATGTATGTGACCGTGAGCTGCTGCATGTGCTTACCGCTGAATATTCTGGACAGGTTACAACAGTGGGAGGAGTTATAGAGTCTATGACAAGTGGCAGGTTTGGGATTTGACCTTCAGCTTGTTCCTCTTACCTTTGTTTTATGTTTTACTCCGTGGGTCAGAATGGTTTCTTTGTCATAGGACAGGTAGGTATGTCACCCATGAGAGCACTTGAATGTGCTGCTTTATCATGTTTAGCTGGATCAGTGAGTGTGTGCATGTGATCCGACAGCACACAAGATGTTAAGTATGTCCTGCTTCTCATCCCACACCTGGCACGTGCTTAGGAGAACTGGCAGATGCTGCCAGCCCTTCAAGGAGGAATTTTGAAGCTGCTTAGGAAAGCAAGAGAGGATACGTGAGGCCCATTTGCTTTTTTGGTTCTGATTTAAAGCTGGGAAACTTGATCTTGGTCAAATTCTTTGCATAGTAAACATTACTAATTATCACCGTCATCATCACTGGCGAGGCAGAGTTGGTGTGGTGATCTGCATTTGGGTGTGCTGCATTGAAGGCAGGGGCAAATGAAGGCTATATTTGTGCTTGTGTTTGCGTGCCCATGTGCCCATCTGATGTGCCCATCCCACTGTGAGTATCTCACAATGCAGGTCTGCTGCAGGGTTAATTACTGCCACCAAAATACCATCTATCACCTTAATGCGGCACCTCTGGGCATGACGGCTCCATTTGCAAGCAATTGTGGTTTTGGTGCTGCTGCTGCTGTGTGTGTGTGTGTGTGTGTGTGTGTGTGTGTGTGTGTGTCGGGGGGGTAGCAGGTAGGTAGAATAAATCATCTGCAGATCCCATACATGAGACACATAAATAACCTGCTGCAATCCCTTGCTTCTCCGGGCTCCAAGGGGACAGACGGAGAAACAGGCTAAACACTTGATGGGTCCCAGTGGCAACTCTGAGTGGTGTGTGTTGGAACTTGTGCTGGATTAAAGCGCTGGAAGTCACATCTCAGACCTCTTAAAAACTTCTCTCTCAAAATCCCCCCAAACCCCTCTTTCTGTGTGTCCCCTGGCTCCCTAGCAGTGGGGACATCTGGATGCCCACAGCAGCAGTGTAAAATTAATGCGTGATTTATTGCTTGGGTTTACTTTCTCTTCCTCTTAATGCAAGCCTGTCTCGTGTCACATGACCAAGTGTAGTCTGTTCAAGATGTACCCAATGATGCTAATTAAATTATTGAGCACCTCAAATGCAGTTATGCAAAATGTATTTAAACGAGTCTATGCTGGAAAACAACGCAGGTGGAAGTGAATAACTTTATTAACCTCTCAGTTTTAAAAAAGTGTATTTTATGTGTTAATTCAAAAACATTTTAGATTTAGAAGTAGGTGGTTGGATGGTAATTGCTTGGACCACACTAGGTAGGCGGATTACTGGTACCCCAATGAGATTCTGCACAAACACCCAAACGGTGTCAATTACAGGCCTGTGAGGCTAGCAGCTTATATGTCTATGAGGATTTTTGGGAACTTTTAAATTTATTTATAAAACTATTTCTCTTAATTACAGAACCTTTAAATATTCCATTATTTTCACCAAAATTTGTCTTAATAACTTTAATAACAAAGAGCCCTGGGAACCCTACTCCCAAGTTTTGTTTTAGAAAAGAACAGTTTGAACTGTTTTGGATGTTATACCTTTTATAATGCACTTGTCAGTTACATTTTGTTGATATAGAGTATTTTTGGCTGCTAATTAATACATTTGCTATATTGCTCAGCTGCAAGTATACAGTCTGTATGTGTACGTCAGCCAGAATCACATTGGACATGAAGGTGCACACGGTGTGGGGTTTGAGGACAGAGCCAGAACCTGATCTTTTCTGGTTCAGGACCAGACGGGCTTCAAACCGTTTGGGCTTGACACATTTGAAAAGACGGGGTGGTGACTGAATTGGAGATAAACCCCCGTTATTCTCACCTGGGCTGTTATAAATAAATGTGTTTGTCCTTTTTCTGTTTTTAGTGACGTAAAGTTCTCCTGGCTAGATGGTACTTTTTGCTTGTGCTAGTGTGTTCTGTCAGCTTTTATACCTCTGTGACACATCACTGTACTCAAACCCCACCCATAGCTCCTCCCACTTTTGGTTTAAACTGGCACTTGAAAAATGAACATACAGTAATTATTTCCTAACCAGTAATTAAAAGTATGAAACCACTGCTTAATATTTTTCAGTTTACGACAGTGTAAAAACGTTTCATAGTTTGAGTAATCTAGCATTCAATCAAACAGATATCAGTTCAAACTACACTGATTTTAAAATTCCAAAGAAATTAAGAAAAAGGGAGTTACAAAAAGATTTGGGTCAGTATTTTTCCATGTAAATTTATGTATATCATTCTGAATATTTACTTATTATCGACAGCAGTTAGAGAAGAATATCATAGGTTCTTGAAAGAGCCTGGTCCTAATTAAGGTGCTAATTAACAAAGTTGACTCTGGGGTCTTTGGTGTCTGGATCCACACACTCAGCAGTTGTGTGTGTTGTGAGTGTGTTTGAGCACATATGGCTATTCAAAATCTCAGCAGAACTGTTACCTACTTTCCTTTATCCTGTGTTATCAGACAACAGGACCTGTGATAGTCTTTAGTGTTCTTGTACTGCATGCTGTCTCATTGCAACATGACATTATGCAGTCAGTGCCGTTCCTAATACAGCAGATATTGTACCATCAGTACAGAACACTGCTAAAGTGTTATTAATTATTCTTGCTGAATTTTGTGTTTTCACTGGTTTAAGAACAGAGGTATGAATTATTCATAATCCTCAATAAATTTATGAAATATGTCACAGTAGTATGGTAATAGTATTTTTGGTGGGTGAACTTCTCCAGTTACACTGTAAATAGAATGGTTTCAAAATAAACTGCGTTAGTTAATGTTCTGTGTCTGAATACAGGCATGACACGTGCTTCTCACAGTGACGGACACCTGCTCTGTTGCTCTGTGCAGTCTGCAGAGCATGACGATTTCTGAAAATATGTTCAAGCTCTTTCTGTTTTTACTTTACAATGTCTTACAGTCAGGATTGTGTTTCTATGCATTTAAAAATATATATGTGACCTGGTGGCTCAATGGACAGACCATCTGGTTGGGTGTGGAGGTCTCTTCGTTCACATCTCCCATCAGCTGCTGTGTGTGTTCTTGACCAAGACATTTAGTGCTAGCTCATTGTGACATGTATGTGAAATGTTGTAAGTTTCCTTTGATGAAAGCATCTGAGAAATTAATAAATGAAAAGCGTTGGAGCACCCCCACATTATAAAAAGGATATTCAGAAGCTTAAATTTTGAACATAGGCGCTCTTGTGTCTAGTTGGTCTAGTTGGTCTGCCCACTCATCATTGTTCTAAACCACCTCCTGAGATGGTGACAACCATCCTGGGGTTTTCTTTCAAAAGAACACCAATCTCTTGGACATTAGTGTGATCCCCTAAATTTTCTTATTTGCCATTGATTGGACATCACTTTACCCCTCTCCTCCCACACACATAGCTAAGGTGGTTAGCGCCTTTTTGACCTAGCAGCTCTGACGCTGATGGGAGGCCTGTCGGACCTTCCAGAGCTGTCTGCTTTTCATTCTGCTTTTCTGTCTGTCCATTACATAGACAGATTCCAATTCGCTTTTGTAAGTGTTCTCTTGCCCTCAGCTCTAACCTGTCACAGATGAGCCCTTTCCGCGTTTGGCCCTGTGGGCTGCCGAGCCACTTTTTCTGTTTTTTTTATGTATATGTGAGCTTCTTCTGTTCCATCCTCTCCTAGTCTGACACACATCCGTTCACCCGCATCTCCTGGCTTTACTGTTATTGCTCCATACCGAGTGAAATTCCCGAATTTTGAGTGACCCCTCCCTCCTCTCGCATCCCTTGTGTCTCTGCAGATACCTCAGATCAGCTATGCATCCACGGCTCCTGAGCTGAGCGACAACACCCGCTACGACTTCTTCTCCCGTGTGGTTCCACCGGACTCCTACCAGGCGCAGGCCATGCTGGACATCGTCATGGCAATGGGCTGGAGCTACGTGTCCACGCTGGCATCGGAGGGGAACTACGGAGAGAGTGGCGTGGAGGCCTTTGTCCAGATTTCTCGGGAGACCGGTGAGTAGATTTCTCAAGTCTCCTTCCTGAGCTGCGGGTGTGTGTGTGTTGCGTGTATCTCAGACAGGTGCTGCCCTAAACACTCCTTCTCTGAGGCCTTCAAACGTGCTGCTGAAATCGCACAGCCTATTTCACTTCAGGAACCTCTTAACTTGAAGCGCCTCTTCCAGCGTTTAGGATCCAGTCAGTACGTTGCATGAGCAAGCAGAGGGCAGGTTGCAGTCAGTACAGCTTGATGCATGGTTTGTTGCATGCCCATCACGGCACATTCCTACAGACTTCCTGTGCATGCATTTTTAACATAATGGACCCATAGATTAAGAGAGATGTTAACACCCCCTCTACTCACTGTCATCCATCGTGGTGCGACCATTATGGTCAGCACATCTCGATTGTCCGCTCGTTATCTTAGCGAAACATCATCAGGGATTATTCACGATGTTTTCTGCCTTGCCGCAGTTTATTGGTATGCAGTTTGAGATGAAAGCCAGTCTGCTCGCAATTACGTGTTACAAATTAGGCATTGTTTAAAGTATTAAAGGGGTGGGGAGGGTGCAGTGGAATGTGGAACAGGTACATCCATCTAATGACAAGATAATGACGGGTGTAAAAATAGCCAGTGTGCTCTGCATTGTGTCCTCTGAATGGGCCTGTCTGTTAAAGGCCACGGTAATCAATCCCCCCCCGTGCAGATTCTGGTGAGCAGCAGCCCTGGTGTCTCACTCACACTGTGGCTCATTATGCTAAAATCATGAGTTTCAAACTTAAAGCGTTTAAATGCAAACGGGGCTGTTTAAAATGTATACATCCATGGGTTTCTCCCCCACATGCTAACTGTGAGTCACAGCTGAGGCTAGAAATGGGAAGGGGGGTCCTGGGAAGGGCATGGGCGGGGGGGTGACGGTGTGACAGAAGCAAGACAGCTTAAAATCTAAACAAGCTGCAACCACACCCCGACTGCTCCCCGAGATTTGTTTGTGGCTGCACTAAAACGGGCCGAGATTCTCCACTGGAAAAATCCCCTTGGAGACGGCTGACAGCTCGGGTCTTACAGTCTGGGTGTAAGCACCGCATGAAAGGGTAGCAACAAAGGCTTTAATAGAGATCCAATTAACTGCTAAACCAACGTCACAGCTTGTATGTGGGAAAGTCAATGGCCAAGCAACAATAAGGCTTTTATTGTGTCTATGTCTAAATAGGAGTAACGATAGCAATCGCATTTATTCTTCTTACCGTTGGAAGCCATTTGTCATGTAATGCATGCAGACCGACCCACTGTTGACACAGTGCAAACTTTGCTGCATTAATTTCATATTTATTTTGCATTTTACCTTGGGCGTAAAAACAGATGCTTACAAAATCACACATAATTATTTGTCTGCACACACACGGGGAATAGGTGAGGTTTATTAAATCACACTGGCCGGTGCAAGATGTTAATGAACTGAAACCAAAAAAGGTTGTGGGGTTAAACTCCAGGATTTTGCGGTAGATCTGTTCAGGTGTAGCAGCAGCAGCAGGATGTTGCTGTGGCAGATACATCTCCTAAACAAATAATCATCACAAACAATGTAATTCAATGTGTAGGCAGCCACTGACTGGTGGAGGGGGACCTGCAATTACGTTTAAAATGGGGCTTCAGTGTGGATGGGGCTACCCTGTGTGTTAACGCCATTCCCGTGTTTTACTTTAGCTGTTCAGCCCGGGCAGTGACTGACAGCTCACTGTAATGGTTCCTTCAGCTACGCTTATCCATCACCAGCACCATGCGGAAAGTTAGTCTGTGCTACGGTAATTGTAAATTAATTGGGAGACTAAGTATGTTAATGTTACATTAGGGAGTCGGAGCCAGGAATCTTGTACGGTGTGTTGTGTGGCAGGTGGAACGTTTGTGTGTGTGTGTGTGAGTGTGTGTGTGTGTGTTGTGGGTGGGGTGTTGGTGTGGAAGGCTCTATTTTGGGGGAGCTGCTGGATTTCACGCTAGAGGTTGGAAGCCAGTGCTGGAAGGTCGAAGCCCATCTGCTCCTCCCCAGGTTTGATAATGAAAGTCTGGCCTCATTCCTCCTGTTTGCTAGTGTAGTGGGTCCAGAGAACATTCTGCACTCCTTATTTTGGGGACCTCACCTGTGCCACCTGCTGCTCTTAAACACAAACTTGATGCAGTGTCCTCTATTCCTCTCTGAGCTGGAGAAGCTGTGTATCTGTAATGTAGAAATTACGTGTTTTCTGCAAGCAAAATAGAAAAAGACAGCATGGAGGTCATGATGACGTCTATAGGTGGGCATCTGCCTAACGTTGGCGTGGCTACGGATGTCATCTGAGCTGCAGGTATCTCATACCTCCTTCTAATAACTCTTATGGTCAGGGTTAGTGGCCAGTCGGTTTCCACCATTAGATCATGCACTCAGTGGCTGAGAGGAGAGAGGTTTCAGATCTCACACCTGAGGACATTTCTAGTGGTGTGTGCTGCTTTCTGTAAACGTCCTCCTGATGGGTCTGAAGATGACGGGCGTGTCAGTCCACATCAGCACCATTCTCCTGTGGGCTGCCCAGCCCATCTTCCACACAAAATGGGGCTCACAGAGAGATAACCTGCGGTGGACCTGCTTGTGTGTGTATGTCTGCTCAAGAGGGCATCATGTGATTCACGTCACACTGACATATTTGTGTGGTTGTTTGCTTTGGACGAGCCCTCCTTCCTTTAAGGTCCACTAGGAATAAATGTCATCTTAATGACACACAAACCTCCCAGCCTCACTGGGTTGCATAAACGGGATTAAGGACATGGCTGAAATATGGAATTCTGTCGCCAACCTGAGGAGACATCATCTGAGCTAATCTAATTGTGGACTTTTAAAAATATTAGCATGACCTTAAAAATCATTTGTGAAAAAGAGAGCTAATCCGTTAATGTCTGAAGCGTTACGTCTAAGTTTCGAGTCTTCAATTGCCTTCTCAGCCATCTCCTTTTTGTCTGGATTTAGCCTTGACGAGTGTGGCGTTCCGTCAGGGCTCCGCATGTCAGTCTTATCCCCCATGACGGATGATCTGGTTAGGTGCCGCGAGCACACTGTGGGAGTCTGCCCCATGGAAGAAGAAGGTGGCAAGGTACAGCTCTGCCCTGGGCATCAGAATTAGGTTCAAATGGATCACAGTAGGTACCAGGTGACTTGTATTTGTCTCCCCCCACGTGGCTCTGTTAGGTGGGTTCAAATGTGAACCTAAGCTCCTCTCTTCACCTGGCCTGCATTGCACATGAGTGTGATGACACTGTCATGAGGTACTGGTCACTCGTGAAAAAGCAAGACTCTCTGCATTGCTTTCATCTCTGCGGCTTGGTGCACATTTGACCTTAGTGAAACTGCCGTCCTTTACAGCATTTGCAGATTTCCAATATTGTGGATGCAAAAGGAAATTGTTCTCATCCAGCCTCATTGTCACATTCTCAAGTAAAAGAAAGATGGAGAAATCCTTAGGCTGTTAAAGGGTTTCAAAACAGTTTTACTTTTGGTGAGGAATCAATATCCTAAATGAAGAAAGTTATCTGATTTGAGCGTAGTCCTATGCTGTTCAGGCAGGTTTGGGGAGGAAAATAGTTTCATTATGTGTGTTTGATCGGGAGGATTTGTTTACGTGATGAAGCCTTCGCGTGGACAGACTCTGCCGAAGTTGTTCGTTATTAAACACTCACACAAGTCTGTTTTTCTTTCTTTCAATTCAAAAGAGCTCAGTATGAATATTTATACTTTTCCTGCTGCTATTCTGTGTTTGACTTGGATAAGCAGGACCGGTAAGTGTTACACAAGATTCAGTCTTTAAGGTCCTGATAAGTGCTGGTTACTGAGAAACTGATGAGATGAAGATGGAAGATCTGCAGCTTCTCTAGATGTAAGTCAACGAGAAGCACCAACTGTCTGATTTATAGATAGGTGAGGTAGAATTAAAGGGGGATTGACCTGAGGAATCTGTGATGTTTAGATAACATGTTTTTATCCTTCTCCCTATAACGCTGTCCTACTTTTATTTTCTAAAGAAATTATAGCACTTTGACTTCGACGACTCATCCTGTACAGACGGCTATGAAATAATTAATTATTTATTAAGGTTATGATTGAACAGCTTGAAGCATAAAATACCAATTCGGACTCTTAAAGAGACAGCAGGTGGTTATACGGGAACAAAAGTGACAAGATGAGAGCTGGTAAGCCAAACCCAGTCTTAGAAAAACAGAACTGGAAATTACCAAAATCCTAACCCTAACCAAGGAAACCCATTTTAGAAAGATGTGGGACTCCTTAATGCATTTTGTGGTTATTTTGTGAAGGATTTGTATCATAGGATTTTTCTGAAAGTCATAGTTGCCCCCCCATTACATTTTTTTAATTTCTCTCATGTCACATGACTTGTTTGTGGGTGCCGATTTTTGTCTCTTTCTGAAAAGTGTTTGAGGTCACCATTTCAGATGTGTTTTGTGACAGTCAACATTCAGCATGTTCTGGCTCTGTTCTGAGGAGGAAAATGACCACAGCGTTTTGTGTTCTCCTTACAAGTGAGAGAGGAAACCAGAAAAGTCGAATGTTTATATTAGAAGACAGAACACAATTACTGGATCTGTTTCTACCTGGACGTTTTCTGCCAAAGGACCGGTGAATGCCCCAGAGTGCAAGCGTAGTGTTCTGTCGTTTGGCATATAAGCTACACGACTGCGTGAGCTCGTACTTTAGCTTGAGGGTTATACTTTGGGTTTGAGCTTGTGAACTACATCACGTAGAACAGCAGTCTCCAAACCTTTTTCGCACCTTGGACCGGTTTCATGTAAAACAGTTTTCTGTCAAGCATAATAAAGTACATAAAAAATGAGACTCACCATAATGCAGAATCGGTAAGAGCAGCCCTAACCCTGCACACTCCGATAGTCAATGAAAAATATATATATGTATACTTATTTATAATTCTTTGTATGTGGCCCCATAATTATTAATTCATTTAGGAAATGCTTTTATCCAAAGCGACTTACAACATTTCAGATACGCGTTACAATGAGCTAGCGCTGGGTGTCTTGCTCAGGGACACACCGGGTGGCTGGGCTGGGATGCAGAAGTCTCCCGGTTCAAATCCCAGCCCAGCCACCCGGTGTGTTGCTCTACCCATTGAGGCACTAGGTACCAAAATAAAATAAAAAATTTAAAGTTTGTTGTTCTTTCTGTGTGGCTCAGTTCCGGTCCTCAGCCCAGTGGCTGGAGACCCACTGACTTAAAACGCTGGATGAAAAACCATTAACACAAAGGCATGTAGAAGCAATACAAAACTCTACACTGATAAAGAGCTTCACTCCTGCAGGTAAAATCAGTTTTGGCCAATTTGCTGCATGCCTGATTTGTGGTCAGTGTGCTCTTACAAATTAATGGCACTGTGTAAGCTGAAAGAGCAATTGGAATTACAGCAAAGTGTGTGCCAGTAATGTTTTCTAAAGCTGGAACAACAGAGTTCGTGGTGATGGAACGATGCTGCTAATCAGATCAGGGAAACGGTGATGAATCACAACAAGCTAAACAGACTGCATTATTACAATTAAGAAGTTGTTGAGCAGATTCTGTGTAAATAAAATCCACAATGTTAGAAACTCATTTCAAACCCCTTCACAACTTTATCTTCATGAGCTAGTAGACTTATTCACTGTAGGTTTTGGAATGATGAAACACTTTTTAAATATGTCAGACTCAGTGAATACAAATGTTGCTTTTTTTTCCTGTGTATCAACAAGAAAGCTGTGCATTATAGAGCTGTAGTGAGTAAAACCAGTGAGCTAGTTAGGATTCTGAGGGAAACACACGATTTTACTGCCAGTCTGACCTACATGTAAAAGCTTTCCTTAAATTACTTTAAAAAATAATGACATTACGAGAGCAAATGGAAGCAAGTGTACATATTTGTAATAAAATTTTTATCGTAATACATATTGGCTGATTTCAGTACTGCTAATGTTTGAAATCCAGCGTGTTCTGTTTGAACGAAGTGGCCGAGGTGATTGACAGCAGGTGAAGATGTGCGGTACTGGACGCACACACCCTCTGGTCCACTCGTCCAAATCAGCCTGTGCTATAAAAGCCGTAGTAGAAGCTGCAGACTTTATGAGCCTGCTTGTGACTGTGGGTAGCTGGACAGCACTGAATCATGCACACACCAATAGATGCTGTTACAGAAGTCGTGGAAAAGTGTTTTTCTGAAGCACTTAAACAGAAGTAACACTTGCTTGCACAGCTGTTTTCTAAGTGTAGGGCTTGACTGGCTGGGAGCTGTGTGTGTCACACGGGGTCATGTGGTGTCGCTCGGTGTCCTGCAGTGGGACATCTTGCCTTGCAGCCAGGAAGGTTTTTGCCTTTCCTGTCCATAATGAATGTGAGCCCAGATGCCAGAGCTCACGGTTTCTGATAAACGGAGGTCACCTGGTCTGATCAGCAAGGTCTCTTCTCACCAGAGTTACAGCTCTGTCACCACGGCGATTGCACTGTGTCCATGACAGCAATGGCTGTTGAGCTTTGGGCCCAGAACTAGAAGAAGCAGATTTGAGGTGTTTATTCCTTCTTTGCCCTGCTCCTTTACATTTCTCTCTTTTATCTCCACCTGTTCTTGCTGAAGGGGAGCCCCCCTGACTACATTCTCTGGGCCTTACTGTCAGACTGGACCTGTTTTCCAGAGCAGTGTAGCGTACCATGTAGCTGCTTAGCACACAGGGTGGCAGGGTGACACGCATGTCCAGACTGCACATGTGTGCGTGGGGGCTAACTTGTGTCATTACATATCCATCAGCTGAGAGGCACAAAAAAAACCCGCATTTCAGAAGGAGAGAGGAGCATAATGTCTAATTGCAGGCCTGTTTAAAATGTTTGGAGGGTTTTATATGCGCGGTCAGATGCGTCGCTGTCTGACAGCGAGGCCTAATGGGTGTAGGCACAGGCCCATTAAGCACACGCGTGCTTCTGCGTTATTGAGCATATGGGAAAAATAGCTGTCTGCAGTGAGGGACGCCGTCTTTTCCTCCGCATCGCCTGCTGCTTTAGCAAATAATTACATTTTCAGATGTAATGAATTCAACACCCTTGTCACCTTGAAGTGGTGTTCTGTACTTTGTTCCCCTGAGTCTTGGGCCCGAGGTGAGCCGTGTCTGTTCAGATTCAGGTGATGAACATCAGCCTAGGTCCCGTACTTTGTGAGCACAGGATCATACACGTAGACAAAGTGGGATCTCGGATCCTAAGGCGTTTTTGTTTTAGAGATCAGTGGTGTTTCATTGGCTGATCTGGTCAGGTCAAGTGATCAGGGACTTGTTGCCATGAGATGCCACTTTGATCCTAATGCTGTTGCCAGTTATTTTCATGTGACACTGAGCTCAGGTTCCCACACAGGCTGGTGCTGATACCTGAAGTGTGGCAGGTCGTGGGCCTTTGTGCCAATTGAGATTTTCCCATGATGCCGTTCCTCACACTTACTGGGCCCTCTTATTTGCCTTCCATCTGCCTAACAGAATAAAATATTTCTTTGTACTCTGAGTCACAAATTTGGCCTATGAAGATACAATAAAAATGTGTTAAGTACCGTTCGGGAAGGACTGAGCACAGTTCTTGCCCAGATGCCATGCTGTTTGTCTCATGTTTGACTCAGTCAAACAAACAGATGTGGTTCATTTGTCAAGCATGGAACAAGCTGCCCAGGATGCAAGGGCCCCTCATGGCAAACACTTGCCACTCTAAGCAATGCCAGCATTCGTGCAGCGGTTTCCATACAGCGGTACGCCACGGGCATAAGGCACTGCAGCTCTGCAAACTGCTGACCTAACTGTTTCACACACTCTGGAAAAGGGGTTAATGCAGACAAGCCAGGTGCAGTAGAGTGTAATATGAAGCTATCGGCTTCAGTCTGCAGAGTTGGTGTTTTGTAACCTTTTCAAGGATGTCTTCATACTAAATGGTCGGAGATTTGTCACCTGTTGAGGTACACGATAAAAGGACGAACAAGAGACAATGCAAGGATAGTCCAATATGCAGAACATTGACAGAATAGTAACCTGCTAGTAACCTACCACCCAGTTATGTTAATAGACAGTATTTGTGTGTTGTTATGGCTTTCAGGACGATTATGAAACTGACTTGGTCATCAGTGTGTGTCAGAATCTGCTCTGTCAGATTTGAGCAGGGCTGTAATTTCAGCCTTGAAATGTACAGCTCCAACCAATGATGTCATTCTGTCTGGAGGGCGGTTTGACAAATGAAAAGTAGCAGGCTGTTTTTTTAACAAATATACGTTACCGTGCTGATTCAATGGACAGGCAGTGTTTGGGCACAGGAACCGTGTGCTGATAACCTCTCGAACCGTCTGCATCCCGCTTCGGGCTTCATAATGAAGCTGTCCACTGTTGACTGACTGTCTTACCTGTGATTTATTCACACCTCATGGAAGAGAGTCAAACCGTCAATGTTAAAGTTTCATTTTCCCAAAGCCTTTCAATTCTTAGTGGCAAGAAACTTTCATTATTCAAAAAAAAAAGAAATATAAATTTATGCAAGGTTTAGACATGGTTTTATATTTTACCTTTATTCTCATTTTATGGGGTTCTTTTCTAGGCAAAACGTAAATTCTGTATTTTTCAGAGGGGACATTATGGAAATGGATGGCAGGATTTATCTGCAAAACGTAGGTTCTCTCCAAGCGTGGAATTTGTCCAAAGGCAATATATGATTTATAAGGAAGGCAGAAAAAATATGTTAAATGCATAAGTGTCAAGGAATAGTCTGTCATTAAAAATGGCACCGCATTAAGCTTCTTGCCGCGACGCTGAGTGAGTAATACTGGGCATTATGGTGCAAAATGTCATCAAACACGGCAACGTTACAAAACTAACTGAGGCGGGCATATTAGCCTAAACATCACCCCATCTGGGAAAAAAATGGAAGTAAACATACTTGTGTTATCAAATGGTTGTTTTATAATGTCCCAGTTAGCGCTGATCTAGGACCAAATGACACATTTGGAAAATCTCTGAGTCCAAAGTATGATCTGAGACTTAATTGTAGCTAATTAAGGTTTGTGAAACCTCCCCCCCCAACCCCGATTTCTATTAGAATTAGCCTCTTTTTTGAACTGATTATCAAAGAATAGTGTCACACTGGACAGAACAAAGACAGAAGCAGAGAGGAGATGAGACTATTCGGTACCCAGTACACTTTCTGGAAATCGTTCATGGAAGAGCCAGGCAGGGTTTCAGTGAGCTGGAGCTCACTTCGAGGCAGGTGTGCACGCACACGCAGGGCTGCAAGAGGACAAGACATGGGGGGAACAGGACCGGGAGCAGGAACACGGCAGGAAGGAGACCAGAATGAGAGACAGTTACGTTGAGATGCTGAGTATCAGTCATGAAAACACAAATACTTCACAACGATTCAGTTTATCTCCTCAGTAAAATACAAGCACCAATTACAAAGGTGAGCACAGAACAACTGTGTAGGGCTGGATTCCATAATGAGGATGTTACAAACACTATACACTGGATAGGGTTCAACTTGCATGTAACAGATTCTGCTACTGGTGTTGATTAAAAAGAGCTAACAAATGATGTTATGATAAAATATTTTTTTCTTTTTTTGCTTTCCATCAAACACAACATAGAGAGCTTACAGTAAAATGAAATGGGGATGAATAATGCATGGGCGTTTTGCTACAGTTAAGTGTTCACTAGAGGCCTAAGCATTCTTCGCCATTTCAGATTCTTGGTCAGGCTGTGAGTTGCGCAGTTGCGTTTTGTGCGGCTGCCGTTTGATTTCCTGCCAGAAGGGAGAGCTGATGGAAGCCAGCTTCTTTGTAGCACGAGAAGGAAAAGAGAGCGACTGTGGACTCATTCTCAGGCTCCTCTCGCTTTCTGATGTGCTCGTGTCAGGAGGCGAAACATGATTACGTTTTTACTTCTGAGTGGGAGACGTCACGTTGCACATAAACATATTCATCGCAGAGCCAGTCAGCAGAACTGCTGTAGGAGGAAACTCTACGACAGACAGGGAGCAGCAGAACCAGCTAAATGTGTTGCTGATGGTCTCGGACTTTATAGCTGAACTTGTGCAGCTGCTGTTTTGCTTACAGGACTTGCCTTCTTTTGGGTTCAGCAGGACCTGGTGTGTGTGTATATATATATATATATGTGTAGGTAGTCCCTGTAACTTGAAAATATTGTAATTCGAGTCAGAATAAATACATTCTCTAAAAATTAATATGTGCTCTAACACCGAGACAGCTGAACTGTGTCCATCGCTGGTGAGAGTGAGGCGTCTCACAAGGCGGGAGATGCGAACATCCCGGCAGCGTCCCAACCTATCGTACCGCATATGCTGCTGTGTTTGCCTGCTGCACAAAACTTAAAATATTTTTTACAATTTTTCTCTTATTGCTATCGTCATTGTAAGAAAAATCGTAAGTCCAACCATCGTAACACGGGGACCATCTGTACATGTACACAGACACACTTTGTGTCTGCAGTGGTAACAGAAATTATAAATAAAAGTAGTTGAGTTCTAGAATCTTCTAAATGGCAACAAGCTATTGCCATTGGTCCAGGAGTGTGTAGCTGCTCTGCTGGCTTGTCCTACTGGTTTGAGTGTGTACCCGGGCACGGCAGTGGAGCTCGAATGGATTTATTGCGGCTCCCGTGCGTTTATGTGTGAGAATCAGATTAGTGCCATCGACCGTCTTTTCCTTCCTATCAAGTCTCTGAAGCCAACAGCCACATATGTGCCTCAATCTGTGCTCAGCTACGAGAATCCTCCCAGCTCATAGCTGGAAGGAAAGCCACTCTTCGCTTTTCACAACGCATTTCATTTGTCTTTCACCAGGGGAATTAATGCTTGTCTTTGGTGTCATTGCATCCACACTGGCGGCCCATTGAGATTTGAGATGTGTTGATTGGTGGGCGTTGGGCTACATAGGCTTTGAAACGGGTCGTGGGACAAGGGACTTGGTCAGGCTGTCGGTCTGAACAAGGCGCAGCGCAGATTCCCAGCCGTCAGCGAGGCACGCGCTCAAGGGGCCGTTATTTTGAAAGCTGTTCAGCAGAGTACAGGACGTTAATCAGCACAAACCACTCCAGCTCTCTGTGTGACGAGTAAAGAAAGTATGTGGTTTGTGGTTGCAGTACTGGCCCAGTCCGTTCTGCTGAGCACCTCCAGCTCTAAGAAAGGCCAAAGGGAAGCCTAGCTCTACACTCCTAACCTCTTCCATAGCTGCTTCTGGCTCAGATAAACTTAGAACTCACTCTGAGGAGACAGGGGCCTAGTGGGGCTTGAGGTAATTAGTTGGTCAGACTTTTTTCCTTATTTCATCTTCTCTTTTCACCTTCTTGTTGTCCCCACTTTTATTGTGTTAAACTTTATAACATGTTAAATACAATGACACCCTGGTTTGTTCTTGTTTTTAGGTTTTTTTGTTAAGGAGTGAAGTCCAAAGCTGTTGGGAACATTACATTGTGAAAATACCTGCAGGCAAAATAATCTTAAAGACAAAATGCAAAATGTTTATGGAACAAAAGGCAATGTGGTTAGATTGCTCAGTGGTGTGAGGCAAAAGGTTTTCCAGACAAAATTATTCCTCACAAATAACTGCATTGCATCAGGGGAAAAACATGTTATAGAGATTAGTTATTATAAAATCCTAAAAATAAAATCTACAAGTTACTTGGCCATGTACACGTGCCTGTCAGTTTCCATACGTGGTACTTTTGGTATTGATTTTACACATGATGAAGATGGATATTTCATTATGCTGC
Source organism: Chitala chitala (assembly GCA_025773905.1). Lineage (NCBI taxonomy): Eukaryota > Metazoa > Chordata > Actinopteri > Osteoglossiformes > Notopteridae > Chitala > Chitala chitala. The sequence goes on along the minus strand of JABJVR010047179.1, from coordinate 25,351 downwards.
TATGCTCTTAAACAGGGCATCTAAACAGACCTAAGTGCTGTTCTTGCAGGAGCATTTGGTGGTTATGCTAGCAAAGAGCTGCCGTTCTGGGATTACAGGGATTACATTATAAACATCTCTGTCACCCTTACATTAGCAGTGAATTACCGCATAGTCGAGGGAACGTTGTTTGCTTCAGTCGTCGGCTGGTCGCTCACCAGGAGCTCTGCCACTAAACCATTAAGCACTCCATGCTGGTCCCCCTAATTTCTGTAATTTTCAGATAAAGTGGCTCCAGCATCACACAGCTGAAAATAGTTACTTATGCAGTACTCATTACTAGGCTGGCATCGCGATCTGTCATCACAGTGCTGTACACACAAGCGCAAAAATTAACATAATATTCACGTTAATAAAGCTTGTCCCTCACTGTATCGTGGCATGAGAAATGTTGAACAAACAGATTAAAACCCACATCTCCAGTGTTTCACCCTGGTGTTGCTGACCTTCTGAACAACGTCCTGATTTGTTCTTGGCTCACCAAACATTTAGAACAGACTTACAAGGCAGTAGAAGTGGACCTGTTCTTAGTTAACTATTCTTTCTTGTTGTTACATAATGAACGTATTTAAAATTAAAGAGTACAAAAAAGGAAATTTTACTTTGCAATAGCTAAAATGTAGGTCCATAAAAAAATTGTGACAAAACAGTGAGAATAGCACTTCTAAGATCTATAGCTCACTTAGCAAACGTGAGAAAATCATTAAACTTTGCAGCTCAAAAGATTACCCTCATTACTCTAGAACTTTCTCTTCGATGCAAGAATATTGAGTAAACGCTATGATCTGCACTGATGGTACACCGCCCTGTCGCCCCCTAGTGTTGGGTTAGGGTCAGCGTTGTTAGTTAGCACACCACACTTACCACTGTCACCCCTTAGTGTTGCACTGCCTGGCCTCTGCTTTGGTCATTACAGACATGCAGAATGAATGAAGACCCAACCATGTATTTATTCATTTTCCTGTAAAAACATACAGAAAAGTGCATTTGCTGCACCATGAGTGTAGAACAGCCATTAATGGAAAGTTGCAGCAGTTCCTAAACGACGTTAACTCTCCTGTATCTGGCACTGTAATGGTGGTCTTCCATTTCATGATGTTAAGGTCTCCCTGGCACGCAGTGTGCCAGCATCTGTGTTCAGGTTAGCATAATGCCTGTGCAACAGCTCCTCATTATTATAGGCACGGGTTGACCCTCTGACTCCTTGCAGATTCACAAAAAAGACGGTTATCTTCGAAGAAGGAAGTAATAATGGGCTGATGGAAGCAGACACCTGGGTGTGTGGTCAAGTGATTTCACGATCCTCACGCTGCCTGAAGACAGCTCACTTTACTGTACAAAGTGAATAAAAAAAAAAAAATCAATACCTTTCTCCAGGAACAAAGGTACAACAGACAGAGCAGAATTTTTGCAATGAAAGCAAGGTGCTGGTTTATAAGTCAGATAGTACAGTCGGTGAAGGTGCTGAACACCATCTCACGGAGTTTGTCTCAATTTGGCATGGTAGGTGTCCTATCGTGTGTTCAGGCAGGCCTTTGTAGTCCAGCTGTTTTGCAGCACACCTGTACCAGGAGATTTGCAAGAGATTAAGTTAAAAATACCCTGATTGGCTGGAATACGGCACATTCTGTTAAAATGGCTCCAATACCTGGAGGGTCATCTTGTGAAACGTGACTCTGTTGTAATTAATCGTCAGGCAGCCTGCTGTCTCGCACTGGGTAACTGAGCAAAGCTGGAGATGGCTGTGATACAGCTGCCCTTCCACTGCGGCCCTGCCACTGCGGCACTGCCACTGCGGCACTGCCACTGCAGCCCTTCCACTGCGGCCCTGCCACTGCAACACTGCCACTGCGGCCCTTCCACTGCGGCCCTTCCACTGCGGCACTGCCACTGCGGCCCTTCCACTGCGGCCCTGCCACTGCGGCCCTTCCACTGCGGCCCTTCCACTCCTTGTCATTCCTTTCCAAACCTGGTGCTCACCAGTCTTGTACACTTCCCCTCAGTGCTCTCCCTTGTGTTATTACTTGTGCTGTGGTTAAAATTAATCGATGCCATGTAAAGCAACTGTGCAAACATCATTCATGTGATTTTTGTACCTGCATTTTCTTGAATATAACCTCCACAGTAACAGAATAAAATGTTCTGATGATTTGCCTAGACCTTGAGAAGTCATGTCTGCAGCATTCAGAGAGAGAAATTAGGGAACGATGTAAATGAAACAAGGGCATTTATGAAATTTCAAGTAGTAACTTAATGCTAAATTGACTTAGTATTTTGGCCAGTCCAAATTGTTATCAGTTCTGTTTTTGCTTGAATGTTCAAAGTAAGCAATGTGTCTTGGCTTATGGGGTTTTCACCCATCTAATACTGTTCAGAAAGAGGATACAGAGAGAACAGGTGAGATAGGAGAGGATACGGAGAGAAAGGGGGGTGAGAGGAGAGGATACAGAGGGAACAGGGCGAGAGGAGAGGATGCAGAGAGAACAGGGCGAGAGGAGAGGATGCAGAGAGAACAGGGTGAGAGAGGAGAGGATGTAGAGAGAATGGGGTGAGAGAGGAGAGGATGCAGAGAGAACAGGGTGAGAGGAGAGGATACAGAGAGAACAGGGTGAAAGAAAAGAGGATACAGAGAGAACAGGGTGATAGGAGAGGATACAGAGAGAACATGGTGAGAGAGGAGAGGATACAGAGAGAACGGGGGAGAGAGGAGAGGATACAGAGAGAATGGGGGAGAGAGGAGAGGATACAGAGAGAACAGGGTGAGAGAGGAGAGGATACAAAGGGAACAGGGTGAAAGAGGAGAGGATACAGAGAGAATGGGGGAGAGAAGAGGATACAGAGAGAACAGAGGGGAGAGGAGAGGGTACATAGAGAACAGGGTGAGAGAAACAAGGATAAAGAGGGAAAAACACAAGAGGAAAGAAAGAGAAAAGAAAAGACAGGTGAGGAGTGGAGAGAGAAGGGAAGAGAAAGGAAGAAAGAAGGAGAAGAGTTGAAGACACTGCGGATGGAGAAGATAGAAGGAGACAAAGGGACAGAGTAACTGAACGATGAAGTGAAAGAACAAGAGAGAGAAGAGCAAAAAAGAAAGACTGAGAAATAGAGTCAAAGAATGGGAGAATGATGGTGAGGAAGACTGAAAGAGGGAGTGATGGAGAAGTGGAGCGAGAGAATGAGAGTGCCTCAGCACAGCTCATCAGCACAACAACGCTGTGAGCTGATAACTTATTCATCCAGAGCCACGGCACCTCCCACTGCTCGCCCACGCTGCCATTCCGCACCACGGATTTACTCTATTCTGATAAGGAATGGCTGCAGGGTGCAAGCCCGTCCTTTGGTTGTGGTTTTCCGGACGTTGCAGCGGAATATATATGCTGCCTTTTTTGAGCTGAGTACAGGAGGGAAAGCTGAGAGAGACCCGTTCCAAGCCAGGTCTTTGTGGGGTGTAGCTCAAAGCTGCTAATGACCCAAAGCTCAGTCCAAATTCTAGCATTTCCTTCTCAGTGTGTGCCCTAGTTACATACAAATTCATTTGTGGCCGCTTTGATGATGCTCCTGTTAATTTCTCCTTGCGGGCTGGCCATCTGACTGCTTACTTCTGAGTTCAGTGAAGCTTCTCAGGACCAGGGGGATGCAGGCTTATTTTGTTCCAGTATCTCGCACACCAAGTCTGCCCCAGCTGCTCGCTTGCCCCGGAGCCGCACGCTCCTCCATCACCTCAAGCCCCCGGTTGGACACCCAAGACAGTCGTAATGAGATTGTAATGAGATCAGCCTGTTTTTGTGCCACATCGTAGCCTCCTACAGTCTGTGGGCCACCCCATGCCTTCCTGAGGATGTTAATGATGAGAAGACCTTGACCAGGAGCCCAAAAAGGGCACCTCACTGCTTGATGAATTACTGCACCGAATAAAACCCTTAATGATTCAGTAGCTGCTTTGCAACCAGTCTGTTTCCGGTCTATACAATGACTAGTACAATTTGTGGGGAAGTACAGTGGCTACAGGAACCTGCGTTTGGTAGCACTGCAAAGTGGATCACATGAAGCACCCTATGGTTAGATGGTGAGCTATGGTCCAGGCCAGGTCTTATCTGGACACGATCTTTTCTCTGACCTCCAACGAACTGTGCAGATATGGTGTTTTACATACCAGAGATCAGCAGACTCTGGTTGTGAGCAGGTTTATTTGGTTCTGTTGTCAAGGCACATAAATGTTCCCCATTCTTCTCCACCAGGGTGCGAGATCTTTGCACATGCTCAGGAGGAAACTGTTCATCTAGAGCCTCCAAGATCCTGCTACATGCATGACTTTCCAAATGTACCAAAGCTCACATGTTCTCATCTCTCCTGTAGGGATGCAGGTCTGCAAGCTACTTAGGTGCGTGCCTGGTGTGGGTATGTTCACACGCAGGAGAAGCCTGTAAAACAAGGCACGTGATATTTACATGCCTCGTTACCTGTGGACAGTCATTGTCAGGTTTTCTGTCTTGTGCTTGTCAGGAATTATCCTGTAAGATGTCTTCTTGAAACGTGTCGGGCTGCAATGTTGACAAACATTCTCTATTAAAGCAACTGTGCTGCAGTTTTGGACACCCTTACTTTAGACTCAAAGGTCAAAATAAGTATGTTTTCTTGTCATAGGAACAGAAATGTATCTACACAGTGTTTTAGGTGCAGTACTGAGCCTGACCAAAACCATCATTACCACAACCTGTGTGGTATACCAGTCAAACAGATTAGACTGCCAAGATAAAGCCCTGAGTCCTCACTTCAAGAAACTAATGACTCTCGCTTTGACTCCGGGGGTGACATCAGTACTGTAGCAGGTTCACGCATGTTTAATGAGCTCAGTTGCAGCAGCTAATTTAGTCAGGAACATTTCCTGCAGAGGTGGTTACAGTAATTTAGTACTATAGTCATGATTACAGCACAAGTTGTGGCTGCGAAGGTAATATAATTTATATGTAGTTTTATGCTGCTGTTATTACTGGTGTTCGGTATTTATTTTGTTTTAGTAATATAGTCTTAATTAATAAGGGGGACAGGAAATAAGAGCAGGAGTCATACATGTTTCCAAGCTAAATAAAATATCTATACCAAGTATACCGAAACAGGATCATGTGACTTTAAGGGCAGACAAAAAATTTCAAATAATACAGTTACACTCATGATGCTGAACAAAAGAATAATACAGTGTTTCAAAATGATTGTTTAAACTAATTTGTCAATAATCACTCTGTTTCTGTAAACGTCGCACATATAGATATTTGAAATCCGATGAATCATTTAAAAAACCGTGTAATGTTTACAAGAGTTTGTGTGTGTGTGTGTGTGTGTGTTTTTATGAGTTTTCAAGAGTCTGTATTTTCCCTGCTAGTAAAGTGCTCCACAAGCTTTCACAGAAAAGTTATTTTTCATTCTCTGACCGAAGTATTCCTTCATACTATTTCTATGGTTTTCGTTCTGCGACGTGCACATTTACTACTTAAAAAGAACTTCCTTTATACACAAGGCTAAAATCCTCTTTTTTATGGTGCTGTGTGGTATAAACTGTTCAACCTTGTATTTTCTTGCACTTCCATCTTTGATTATTTACAACTGTCACCCGGACATGGTCCAAAGCAATAATAAAAAGATTATATTTTTTCAGGTTTTGTATTTCTTAAACCAGGAGTTTGCTTTATGTAGTAATATGTTTTTTAAACATTGTAACATATTATTTCTGGGATGATTAATAGTGGGTGGATATCTATATTTTTCTACTTATATTAACAGCCATCCAACTATTTCTGCTAATGTACTTCAAAGATTTAACAAGTTAGTGTTCAGGTAAGATAAGAGGTCTGCAGTATCATTGGTTCTTTTTTAATCTTTGAATTCTTTTTTAAATAGTTGACTGAAAAATATTTTAAATGAAAATTAAAACTGTACTAGAACAATTTTTTTTTTTCACTTGGTGTAACAGTAGTGAGTTTCATCAGAACCTCATGTGAGTGTTCTAGGAAACGAGCTTTGCCCATGAATGAATGGTGTTGCCTTTCGCTTTTTCACTGCCCCATAGTGCTCTGGCCGTCTCTGTACTTCAATGGTAACATCTAACGATTAAACCATCTTACTGTAGCTCCTCTCCATTTTTTACTGCTGGCTCTCTTTGCACACTTTTTCGGCTCATATATTTAAAGCGCTGCCTAATGATACATAAAGACTGGTCTCTTTGCCTGCATTACATGGGTCAAAGGCAAATGATACAGGTGTGTAGCAGGAAACAACGTGTTGTATGAGAAAAGGTGGCTTCATCAGGAGCTCCCTTACATTGGGCAGAGCTTCAAATGAACCAGAGCAGAGCGGTGAACTTCTGCAGAGAGTCGCGGTCTGTGTTCGCCAACAGCCTCTGCACTATGTCCCCTGTTAGGATTGACCCATTTCCAGCAGTCTAGCAAAGTTAATGTATCAGGGAGTTTACTGGTTTGACTGGCGCTTAACCAGGAATGCAGGAAACTTGTTGATTACTTTGTGTCACGGCACACAGGCTGAGCTGCCTCTCCTGTGAGAAGTCATGGTCTCATCTTGAGTGGTCTACAGGCGAACGTGTAAATACTAGTGTTGGAGTCGCAGAAGCTGCTCGATTGCTCCAGGGAATGGCAGTGAATTGGATAATTAGTACCAATGCAGTGTTTTCTAGCCCTGTGAAAAGAAGATAGGGGATACTGTGACAACGAGGAAATTACATTAATAGAACCTTCTAACCTTAATACAGAGATATTGCAAAATAAATTCAGTATGTAATTGAAATATATTTAGCCTTTATTGCATTTCTGTAAGTGTTCTTCATAAAAGTTACAAGTGAAGAGTGTGTTGCATGAAAGTTGTAACAGAGAGATTAGACAGTGTGTCTGACAAACATCCATCCATCCATTCTCTGTACCGCTTATCCAATGCAGGGTCACGGGAAGCCTGGAGCCCATCCCAGGAGGCACAGGGCAAAGGGCAGGGGACACCCCGGGCGGGGCGCCAACCCACCACAGTGTCTGATAAACAGATTGGCATCAAATCTTTGTCACTGGGTCTTGAAATAATATGTATTATTGTGTATTATCCATTATTGGTGGCAAACGTTTATAATGGGACATTCCCTAAGGACAATAGGGAATATTTTTTACCATAAATTCTTTTGGAAAAACTTTTGTCATGACTTCAATAATCATCCAAACACAAAGAGGTGTAGTTAAGTCGTTTATTAGTGCACGTCAAGTCCACAGTCCGATAGCCCACACGAAGTTCAAAGAGTTAGCAGGGCGTACTGAAGTGGGGGGAAGTAAACCACAAATTACACACAGCTCAATATACAAACAGTAACACTTGACACCAAACATAGCATTGAACAAGCCTTTAGTATCCTGTTTAGCTGTTCTAACCAGAGACTACTGGGTGTGTTAGGCCTGACAACTTTCTGTTTCTCAAATCTTCTGTCACCTTTAATACCTAATTAAGATGTGTTTAAGGGCAGCTAACATAGCTGTATTTGTCATTTATAATTGACTTGCAAATCTCAGACAACTTAAAAGCCTATTTTGTTCATTTTTTGACGTTCAGTTACATGCCTGGATTCAATAGGAACAAAATCAATTAAAATAAATTGTCCTTCAAGAGTTTCTTTCAGGAAGAGTTTAGCTGTGATCATCCTGTAAAACACATTTCAGATTCAGCCTGAAAGGCAATTAATTCACTGTTAATTATGGTGAATTAAAAATAGCTAATTAACTGTAACCTAAAGCTTAACCTCAACAATTCAAAAAGCTGCAGGCTACTAAATGTGTATTTCCATGTACTTCAATGTAATGAGTAAACAAAAAGAAATACATTTTTAAGGCTGAATTCTGTATACATACAGATGGTCCCTGAGTTACGATGGTTCGACTTACAGTTTTTCGATGACAATAACGATTCGACAAAATAGTAAAAATATTTAAAGTTTTGCGTGGCAGGCAAACGTAGCAGCATATGCGGTACGATACGTTAGGATGCTGCCAGGATGTACGCACCTCCCGCTTTGTGAGACGCCTCCCTCTCACCAGCAATTGACACAGTTCAGCTGTCTCGGTGTTAGAGCACGGTTTTTTTATTTTTAGAGAGCGTATTTATTTTGTCTCGACTTATGATATTTTCAAGTTACGATGGAGTCATTGGAGCACAACGCCATCGTAAATCAAGGTCTAGCTGTATTACATGTGAACTGCAAACTTAGCCTGACACTTCTTGCTCTTACAGCTGAGGGGGGGTGTTGCATGTTTGACACATGTGACCCCACAGGCCTCCCCTGGGGTAGAATCAGCCCGTTATTTCAGCAGAGCGCTGAAATGTAAGAGCGGTTATGTAACATGCTTATACAGAACGACGGGTGCTTTGCACATCAGCAGCACTGTCTGTGGAGGAAGCACGTGAACTGAGACAGCTGAAATAACAGAGCTTACTGTTATTTACAGTGCTGATATACTGACCTTAGTATTGTGGCTGCACCAGAGATTCCATAGTTTAATGTAATGGCTGAAGTCCTCATCTGGTCGATGCCCTTTTGTACCTACAAATACGTTCCATTTTAGATTTTTGTCTTTTACAAGAGAAAAATGTGGGTTTTGTGGGACGTGTGTTATTTATTTATTTATTTTTTATTACACAGAAACCTAGATGCCATTTTACTAATAAGGTTTGCTTTGTTTTGAACACCAGGCCTTTGGCCTAACAGCTAGTGAAGTGGCTGTATTACTGTGGACACAAACAACAACATGCAAAACAGGCCCTGTAAAGCCAGCAGACCTGCAGGGCTGAGGGGACACTGACAGTGAGAGTGAGAGTGAGACTGTGTGTGTGTGTGTGTGTGTGTGTGTGTGTGTGAGAGACAGAGACACAGAGAGAGAGATAGTGTGTGTGTGTGTGTGTGTGAGAGACAGAGACAGAGAGAGAGATAGTGTGTGTGTGTGTGTGTGTGAGAAAGAGATAGTGTGTGTGTGTGTCTGTGTGTGTGTGTGTGTGTGAGAGAGAGACAGAGAGATAGTGTGTGTGTGTGTGTGAGAGAGAGACAGAGAGATAATGTGTGTGTTCCAGCAATGTTTTTCGATGAGTTGAGAGGCACAGGAGGTGATGAGCTGATTTGTCTTCCTGGGCAAGCAGAAGATTGAATCCCTAATAATAGGCCCACATTACACTGCCAGTATTTACTTTGCACTGGGACAGTTTTACAGTTGTATTTGTCTTTTTATTTTGCCCTCGGAGAGTAAAGCACATTAATGCTGTCCCAGCTGAATTAGCCAAGCTCCCATACTGAGCAAAGATCTCAGGAAAACCTGGGGGAGAGGGGGGTGGGTGAAATGGGAGAGGTGTTGAAATGGTCATGACCACCATGCAGGCCACTGAACAGTGTGTGGAGAAGGTATGGAATGGAGAAAAGTGTAGTGAGGAATCTTGGCCAGATGACAGCCCACCCCCTTCAGCCAATGTAACATGTAGGCAGGATCTGCTCCTGCTCGTTTAGTGTGAGAGTGTTGGGTTACGGTCAGGTTAATGGGATTCACTGGCAGTGCCGGTGTGACCTCAGTCTCTGTCTCCACTGTCTCCTTTCACTTTGGGATCCTCAGTCTGGTTACTGAGTGAAGAATCCAGAATGTTCATTCTCACACCCACTTTATTTACAGGCATGCAACAAGCGCTTCTGCTGTTCAGCAGATGGAAATCGCTTGGCTGCTGAAAAACTGTTTCTTATTGTAGTGTGCTATCCCCAACATGCTAGGAGCTCAACTGATTTTCTTTGCTTGCCATTATTCATAGCCTGAAAACCGGAGCTGAGCTATGGCACTTAACAAACTAGTGTTACAAGAGCCACTTAAAGGGAATGTTACAAGATGAAGATGCATAACAACGGCGGAAGCCAAAAAGGCACTACACAATGAAGGACTGTAGCAGTAGTGGACAATAAAGACAACAAGGTTTTCTGTAGTAAAATGGTGTTAATTCTATTTACAAGTGTATATATAAGGTGACCAACGATAAAATGCTCATTTGTCCTTCCATTGATGATGGACAGCTCAGGGATCCAGTCACGTCTTCCCTCTCTGAGACGTCCCCTCGATGATCACATCATGTGATGACAGTTCTGGGTTTCAGTCACTCTTCTCTCCACTCTGAGACATCCCCGTGATGATTGCAGACACAGACAACACCATGAATATGTCCAGGGATGTAACAGGGAGATAATGGTGAAAGCACACACAGACAGGTGGGAGAGACGGCCTTTATCTGAGCTAGAGGACATAAAGCTGTGTCAGTCTGCAGGGTAGGATTTTATTCCAGTGTCACTTTTCTCCTCTGTAGATGATTAACTTAGTTTTAATTGTTCATTTTTTGCAGTGTAGACTCTTATTGATGGTGCAATTTTCTGTTTGTCTTCATTGGCTTTGTATAGTATTTTTTTTCTTCTGTTCTCTGAAAAATAATAAAAAAAAATGGGCTAAGCATAAATTTCATATATTGCACAAAATTGTTTTAATTAATCTTGCATTGCTTAATGGAGACTGAAAAACACATGCATTAGTTTACAATGAATAACTTGATGAGCTTCTCCCAGTACTTTAATGTGCTCTTTGTTCTCGTTGTGTAGAACAGTAGCACTGAGAAGGGTGTTTTCCTGGCCCACTGATCAACTCAGTGGGCCAGGAAAAGTAGAGGGTGCAGTGGTTAAGAACCTATACTTTTACTTCATGTCTGACAGGTAACAAGTCTGGATTATTTCAATAAAAAAAACGTCAGATCCACAAAAAGATGAAAGTTGAAAGAAAAAAGGCTCAGGATTAAAAAAAATACTTAAGCTCCTGAGTAGCTCATTTAGAAACACTACTGGCCAAATATGACAATTTTTCCCATTTCTGTACAACTAATGGCTCAGTGCCACAGTATAATCCCTTATTTAACTTCTAATTTAATCTAATTTTATATCTAATTTCCTAAACCCAAAATTTCAGTGAGTCAGAGTATTATATGAGTGAAAGAGTGTAGAGGCAGAGAATAGCTCCAAAGCAGAGGTCTACCTGGTAACAGCCAAGCGTAAATCACATTAGATGAGAAATAAATTTGGCTGGAATGTAAGAGGTCACCATTCCAAATCTTGTCTCCTTATAATTGAGCTCTTTGCCAGTGAAGAGCACCTGTAAAATCCCAGTTCTATATACAGACACTGTGACAACATTTCAGTATGTTTCGTAATAACAAATGTGCTCATTTTTCTGTATCAGTGCTATGAGGTTGTTAGATGTAACATTCCGCCTTTGATGTTTTGCATATCAGTGTTCTGTAGGCGATGTGTAATGGGCTGTAATGTGTGTACACAGCTGTGAGAATGGATGGAATTAGATTAAAGGGCTCTGCCCCATTTTGCCTTTAACCCATATCACATTCTTCCCAAATGTAGAACACAGAAGAGTTTATTGGGTGATTCAGTAGCTGAACAGAGGTGATGGTATTGCAGGTTTCAGACTGCTATGGATAGAGCATTTCACTGTTACTTTATTATTAATTTTTTAAATTGTACTTTATTAATCCCAGAGGGAAATTACTTCTCTGCAGTTGACCCATTCCCTGAGGGGAGCAGTGGGCAGCTGTGTCCGAGGAGCTAGCATTTCAGCATCTTGCTCCAGGACACACCTAACTGGGCTGGGATTTGAACTAGAAGACTTGTGCATCCCAACCTGATGTTCAACCCATTGAGCCACAAGGCCACTGTTCCAGCTCCCTGTTCTGAAAATCAGTTTATAATATATGGTCCCCAAATAGGGGCCGTATCACATATTAAACTGATAATAACAGATACTACACTAGATCTTAGCCAAAAGGTTGAGAAGTGACGGGACTGTCATGGTGTGGGGGAGAGGTGGAGGTTAAGGGCAGAGATTCTGTGCTATTCAACACACTCCAGCTGCCCTCCTTAACCATAACAGAGGTTTTGGCTGGTTCAAGTCTAGTTTGCATAGTTTTCAGAACTGCAGAGACATTAAGATAAAGTGTAATTAAAGGAGACAGAGCTCATTTCAAACGCAGTGACTGGACTCTACTGGTACCCAGTACTCTTGGTGAATCTCTGTTGTGCTCCATCAGGCGGCCAGCAATACAGACAGAGGAATGAAAGGAGTCTGTGTGGAGCATTTAGAAGTTTCATGCCAAAAAGTGTGCTGTTTTATCTTGAACTGGGTCATGGATTTCTTTCCCTTGTTGCTGGATTAATTACCATAAGTCATGTTTTTCCTGACAGTAACTGTTATACTGAAAAAAAATGACATGTAATGAGTAAGTGCACTGTATGGCAGACTCCTGTCTACAGCCACAAGGACACTGAGGGACACAGACAATGATCCTTTAGTTTTTGCATGAGTGGTGTAGTGCTCTGACCCCCCGTCTACTCCCACTCAGTGTTTTTTGGGTGCTGTATGTCTTTTGGGCACAGTGGCATCACTCACAAACATATCCATTATGTGTTTCCTGAAATATTCAGTGAGCTGAAAACTTATGAGTGTATCCATCTTCCACCCAAATGGGCACGAGTCGCAGTGCTTTGTTGTAAAGTGGAGAGGAGTTTAGTGGCGGCGACTCAGCGTCTCTCTGCAGTGCTCCAATCCGCCCTCCCCTTCCCCACAGACCTGCAGCAGTTAGACAATAAAACCGGCTCGTTGGAGGACACGCTTTCTGCTCCTGGGCCCATCATTAATGGAATCCTCAGGTGGCCAATCAGAAAGTTTATAACACTGTCATAATTGTCAGCTGAAAGGTAAAGTACATCCCCTAAGGAGGGATTTATACCTCGGCTGCAGACAAACGTTGCGCCCCTTTGCAGGCCCATCTCTGTGGAGGGTACATGGGGCCAGGACACCCTTGAAGGTCCAGAACTCCTGCTATGCTCCACATTGTTCCTGGAAGACGATCCTTTTTGAAAGGGAGTTGTCATAAGCTTTTTTGTCTCAAGAAGAGATAGTGTTTTGAGATGCTAAAATAAAAGGTAAAACACAAAGGAAACGCATGCATTAACGAATTAGAGCTAAACAGGCTAACGAGAAAAAAAGGACCTGATGTGGAATAGCGATGAGCTGCACATGCCCCGTGGTAACCTACGTGTCTCACATCACTGTTTACTGAATCTCTTTTGTCCAGGTTCACACTTAGCAAATGGATGTTTCCAAATGCCTCTTATTCCAGTATCAATAGAGTATAAATAGAGTATAAATCAAACATAATTTGGTTTTTCAGACCACAGGTTGTGTAACTCAAAATATATTAATACAGTTATAGCCATTTGAGTCTGTGGTCTTCCTGCTACTGCCTTTTATAGATAGAAGGTTGTTTTTTTCATTTGGCAGCCCAAATGTAAACTTAAAAACATTTGTAAAGGAAGGATTGTTGCTTTGGAGAATAATCAATATGTCTCCTGTTAACTGCACATTTAATACATCTGCCTATAAGTAAAAGGGAAATGTTTTTTATACATTAAAGTCTGTCCTCAAGTGATTAGATGTGTGACACATGGTAGTGTTCTGTTAGCTAAGGTGGGATAACTGCAACTTAATAACAGTCATTTAATGAGCCTCCATTTCTGCATTCTGTTTGTGTCCGTTTCCCAGAAAGTATGGTCATTATGTGGGATTTTATTGAAATCTGTCGAAAAGAGGTAAACAGCATTTTTCTGAGTTAACATGAAACACCTTGTACTAGCTGTCTACGTAACTATGTGAAACTTTATTTAAAGTGTGGCCATTCTCTCCGAGACTTAAAAGTTTTCCTTAAAAGTTTTTGAACAATGTAAAAATGAGTAGAGCACAAAAAGCACACAGTTACATTATCGTAGCTGTAATGTCTTACGGCGAAGTCATGTTCCGATGGCCTCAATGTGAAGTGCTGATACCAACTGCTCTTACCGCACCGCATTATATCCGTTCGATGTTGGGCTGAAAACAGCCGCTCACACCACCGTTTTCGGTACCTTTAAAAACACAGTTTTTCTCCTAATTAACGCACCTGCTCTAATAGATGCGCCCACACCCGATAATACAGTACGGGACAGTAAAGTGCACCCCTTCTACACGATTAAAGCGGTAACTACCGTATTTCTCCTAATTAACGCTGCCACATGATAATACAGTAGAAGACACGGTAAAGTCCATCCCTTCTACGCGATTAAAGCGGTGACATGGAAACGTGGTCAATGCCTAGAAGTGTGGATTTGCGGAGAATTAATGTGTAAATGCAGTGAATTATACGCATTTTCTACAAGATCATTACATTAACACAAAAATGCTACATTATTTGGACAAAATCCGCTTCTGAATCTCAAATTGATTGTAGTTCAGTACAATAATAAGATCTTCATATGCCTAATGGAAACTGATTATCACAGAATTTTACTCGTTTTTATAAGTCGTAGTTAACGGGAATTTCATGTTTCGATTATTTATTTATTGTTAAAGAATGAAGAAGAACGTTAGGCTTTTTAGTAACAACTTTTAGTTTTTAAAGGTTTTTAAAAACTTGTACTTCTCGTTTTAAAGGTTTTAAAATATTTAACTAATTTTGGCCTCAAATAGACGCGCCCTGCACGTAACTTGTAACGCACCTGGATGCGTTAATTAGGAGAAATACGGTATGAGTCAGGCAGGACTTCGGCCCGACTACACAGCAGCTCAGCACAGTCTTGAGCTGGCTGCCGGTCCACTTTGACGGGTTGCCCTTACTTCAGGGAGTGCCCAATCAATGAACAGCATCTTTTTCAGGGCCAAGAGAAAAGGAGAATTTATTGAGACCGCAGCTGAACATCACAGCTATTAGAAGCTTCTTGCTCCTTTCTCTTTGACCTTATTTTGAGAAATGCCAACACCAGAGTTCATGCTGCTTATTAAAGTCATGTGGTGTTTGTTTAAATGTCATTTAACGCATGCCTGTACAATGTGACTGGTGTACTTGTTTTATTGCCAAATCATTTCTGTAGAAAATGTCCTCCTTAGTAGGTGTGGTCACTGGTGCATAAAAGATGAAAAAAAAATTTGCCTGATAAAAACTGGTCCACACACTATATCATGTACTAGCCTGGTATTTTGTTTTTTTTTTTTATATATGATTTTGAAAATGAAAAATGAGGGTGTATATTACATGCACATAAGTGCTGTGGCTAACATAACAGTAATACCTACACTGTTCTGTGGCTTTTGGTTAATTTATTACATATTTCTTTTTATTTTTTATTTTCCTTCATGGTGTTAAAACAGTGATGCTGCACTGTTGGAATAGAGTTCGTTTTGGTCTAGTAATCTGTGTCTCCTGAAACATACTAATTGTTTGTGCCAAAACCCTGTTCTATCCCTACCACAAGAGGAGACAGTGAGACTCACTTTTCTGTCAAAAGGGAATGTTGTGTGTACGGAGCATGCAAGATCTTGTTAGTAGACCCTTCATACACAACACGGCCCGTGGTTTTGTCAAAGCCAGGGATGCAAGTGGTCTGCTAACACCTTGAGTGAAATGCTTTGCAAGAACCTGACTGAAGGACAGAGTCCCTGAACAGCAGGACTCCAGCTTGCTGAACAAGACCTGGACAAAAACATTGAGCTGTCGTAGAGAAAAGTGAAGAAAAACCCTCAGGTTGTGACTGAGATAAAAGAAGGGGATATTTACATTAGGATTTCATTACTTAAAGGTCACTCAGATTTAATGCTGATTACATTCACAACTTTTCGATGAATAATCGATACTTCTGGACTGATTGTACTCAGGAATGAACATTAACTAAGATTTTTTTCTTTTCTCCTTTGTCATGTGCACATCTCTGAATGAATGTGGATGTTGACCTCAGATCCCAGTTTGGTCCTTGGGCTGGCCTGGAGTTGAACGGCAAGATTCCCCGTGGGGGTGATGACCCAGAGTGGGCAGGTCCTGGATGGAGACATGGCAGGAGTTTATGCTCCACTGGCCACAGAGTTCAGCTCTGTCTGCTGACACCACTCCTGGAAACTGCTGGATGACATTTTAAAGCACACGGCAGCTCTACGCCCCATACAACCATCCTCACATCCCATAGGCTCAGGCAACAGGTCTGCACACACCATTGGTCAGTGATACCATGTGAGGTGTTTTGTGATATTTGCATGTCAAACTGATTGACAGGTCCAAATGCCTCCCAGAGCACAGCGGTCTTGCCTGACTCCCCCCCGACACCATGAAGGTCAGCAGTCCCCTGCGTCTCCTTCAGGTCGACCCATGCATCTCTGTCCCTTGCAGCGTTGGGAAAGTGTTTTGAAGCCAGAGATGTGTGCAGAAAAGTCATTCTTTCTCTGTTCACCTGTCGCTTTTGTGAAGTCAACTGCACGAAAGTAAACCCGTGGAATTTATGGCTGAACGGAAGCACGCTGCGCACATCAGAATTTAAATGTCAATATACGAATTTTCCGTCCTTAAGTCTGACACAGAACCTGAAGCGCCCATCAGTGCCGCATTTGTGGACCATTTCTGTTGGATTTTAGTGGTAATGACAGTTTTAAAATGTCCATTTGATTTACCCACTGCACCATTTTGTATTTTTTTTCCCTGTGTACAAATGATTCTGTGGTGAAAATCACTTTCTCTGCACAGTATGGTCTTAAGGGAGCATTTAAGGGGAATTAATGATGATGTTCAGGTTCAAGTTCTTCTCGAGTGAGAAGGTCCTTTATGTTCCTGTTAGCAATACCCTGCAAAGTGCTGTCCTGCCTCTGCACTGTGGTTGCTGATCACTACAATGTCTGTATCACCCACATTCTGCTTTACACAGGCAGCCATGACCCCTGGCCTGCTGTTGAACCACAGATGTATTGTCTGAAAATGTGTGTTCAGCTGCAAGGCTGGTCAAGCCTACTTGCCAGTTTTTTTAGAAACATGCAAAAGCACTAAATGTCCCTCCTTACTTTCCATAATGCTTCTTATTGCTGACTCATCAGGTTCACAGCACTGACTCACACCTTGGTGAAGTGAAACGTATGTCTTTGAAGGCTGATTCTAATGCAGGTAACATGGAGGTAAGGATGCGCAAATGTGACCCATGGAATTTAAGCACATAGCCTTGACTTTTGTAATTAAGCACAGCGCTGCGTAAAAGATGACATGTAGAGCTGTAAGTGTATTCAGCTGAACAACATGAGTATGTGTGTGTGTGTGTGTGTGTGTGCTAGGCTGACGTACAGTAAGGCTCACTTTCATGGGAGTTTTGGAAGGTTTTGCCCTCCACTTTGTCTCATGTTATTTACTCCTGACAGGGAATTTGCCTTTGAGTTTGGATGAATGCTGGCTTGGCCAGAGGAACTCCAGGGGGTGGGATGAATTTATGTAAGCTTCACACCATTGACCCCCCCCTCCTTAGCAAGCTCCGAAATGAGTGCAAGGAGAACAGTCGAGACTTGCTGCATGTGAGAACCTGCAGCGGCACAGAGGTCTGAAATCACAGAAGCGAGAAGCTAATACCTCAGGACTAATCTAAACACGACCTTCAAGATGCCATCAGGATCAGGTTTATGTTTTTTGACGGCATACACGATACGACGATAAGCTTTATTTAATTCCTCCGATGTTGGTCAAAGTCAAAGGGATATTCAGTCTGAGTTCTTGATGAGAGGTGTCTGGATGTTAACATTTTGTGTTATAATTCCGGCCTTTAATGCCCAGGGGAATGCTCCATTAAATACTTAATATTTCACTGGAATTTGAGCCAAAAGTCAGCTTTCCAGAAGGAAAGGAATCTGCAGTCCTCCAGGAGCAAACTAAGTCTTTCCATGGCAACTGAATGTAAACATAGATACGAGATGTTGTGTTTTGAAGCTTCACTTCCAGCAGAGCCAGTCTTCAGAAGCATGTACTTAGTCACCTGTGGCTCGCTGATGGGGGGGGACTGTGATACTGCATACCTGACACATTCAAGTCTTTAGCACGGCAGTAACAGCAGACTGTGAGGAGGGTGGGTGTCGGGAACTCTGAGCATCACCACACGTTCTATATGGCTTTGTCTGGAAGGGGCTGCCGCACTGCCGCGTGTCCAGGTAGGGGGGGTGGGAGGATCTGAACTCACATCCGTGTTGGACGCGTGCACGTGTACACATGCAATTAATAATAACGTCTTCATCATACATACAGCTGTGTACGTGAAGTGAACCTCAGCTCTGTACTCTGATGTTTCACCCTGCGCTGACATGCAGCACAGTGCATCTACTGAACACGTTCTGTGTCCTTGTTTGTTCGTGTCTCAGCGTAAATAAAAATGTCCCTTGCAGTTTTGATGACGACTTCATGTGCCACATGTTGCGACACATCTGTTAGAACCTAGACTGATGTGAGTGAGCTGTTTTACAGGTTTGCACATTTTGTGGAAGTCTGTATTTAAAGGGATACTATTTAAATTCAGAGGTCTTGGGAACTGTGTTTTGTAATAAAAATTTTATTAACAACATACGCATGGCGTAGCTCCATTATCACCCCTGATGAGGTACCATCTCCCTGCCTCGCAGCCCTTTGAAGTTTATTTCTCAGCAGTTTAATGGAGGACTGAGAGCCTTGAGGCGCTTTGAGAGGTCTCCTCTGAAGGTGGCTCGCTTGGCAGGAGTGCGCCTGTGTTTGTGCCACACTTTAACTTTATCAACTTGAGCAATGAGCTGCCCTCTGCATGCCACACTGACATTAGGGAGGGTTTATGTTGGGTTCCTAAGGCAGGAACTCTGTAAGACTGTCTGTGTTCCTAAGGTAGGAGCTCTGTAAGACTGTCTGTGTTCCTAAGGTAGGAGCTCTGTAAGACTGTCTGTGTTCCTAAGGTAGGAGCTCTGTAAGACTGTCTG